>JAJJWX010003460.1:0-16418 GCA_023529315.1 Papaver bracteatum | reverse complement strand
ATACTCTTTGATTTCTTGCATTCTTGAGACTTCATATCATGAGTTAATTGCGAGCTATTCGTATTTATTAATTTCTAAATCCCTTTTCAAAGCTGAAATAGCTTCACGTACAGATTGAGTTCCATTTTATCATTTACAATCCCAATTTATACGCTCATGTTTGAATGCGAACTCCACCATGGTAGTGTGTGGTGTTCATCTCGCACTAATCATTACCTAACTGTTTCTTTTATTTTTGCAAATGGATGTTTCTCTAAAAGTAATTTGTATACTGATAATTTCTGATGCTTTTGGTACAAAAATCATTATTATATATGATATATATAAAAAAGTGTTCCTTTCATTTATGGCATTAATTTATAATGATAGGTCTGCGAATTTTGATTAATCATGTACTCATGAAACAAAACCATATCATCATTATGTAGCAAGTCAAAATCATTCATCGATTTATATTTTCTGATACTTTATAGTAAACAGGTGTGGGATACGGTATCCCTTGCTTCATCAGTCATTTAAATTTTTTAAAATGGTAGATCCAAGGCAATATCATCACGCATTTGTTTGAAAGGAACATGCGCTTAGAGTGTCTAGATAATGTGGTCGAGTTAAAATGGTCTTTCCCTCAACTATTGAGCTATAAATATATATCATTTGACGACATTCATACAGTATTAGGTAACATCTTCACTTTAGTCAACATTTGCACACTTAATTTTTCTTTCCATTCTTCTTATCTATCCATGTGATTTTCTATGCAAGTCTTGTGACAAACGCAATAAAAATACGATGACTATCTTAGCAGAGTTTTGCAATCAAAGATTATCACACGTAAGTACTGTTTATATGTGATGATTGAAATGATGGGATGTTTACAAATGGAAGAACATATGCAAGCTAATTATTTGGCTTTGTACTTTGTGTCTATCTGAGTGGTTATTCCAATTCGAGAAATTTAGTAGATTTTGTGGTATACTCAGAAGCCCTCACCAGACTATAACTCGGCCCACTAGGGACACCTAGGGTTTAAAGGTTTGCTATACATGCTAAGTGTAACCGTATTCTCAGACTACATGAAGTTCCTGTATTTAGGATTAGTTTTTATTTAGTTTGGTTTGTGAGGAAAGCAAAGACTAAGACTTGGGGAATTTGATATGCATAATCTATAGATTTTAGTGTCCATTCCAGACTTGTTTTTAGCTATTATTCTTGCATATTTGCGTATTATTACTCTTGTTTTAACTTATTTGCCTCTAATAGGTGAATCACAGTAAAAAGGAGCTACAAAGTGCTAAAATAGCTACAAGAGAAGTATTCCAAGAATCCAAGCGCCCAAGTCCAAGAGAAGTGCAAGAAGTTGTTACTTTAAAAGAGCAAAATCATCAGAAAATCAGGAGATCTGCCAAATACCGATATTAACCTATTCAAATTAAAATTTATCATCACAATCTTGAAGATAATTTAAAGATAGAAAATAATGCAAAAAGAATGAAGACTGATAACACTATCTTGTATCCGAATCTATATTAGTTCTATATTTCTCTCAATCGATTCAAAATATTCTCGAATAACATCGATGACACATATCTTGTCTCCGGGCTATTTGCATGAATGAGTAAAACTTCGAATCATGATTTTGATCGAACAATAATTGTCCTAATCGAAATTCATCAAGTATGGACAAATTTTCATTATAGCTTAGTCATTATATTTGAGAACTAATTACCAAGATAAACCTGACTCGAAATTCTCGTATATATAATAGTCTAATTAGTTATGCGATATCATCTCAATGATAGAAAAGTGAATATAACTTGAAAAATAGGTGGTTCAGTCTTCACTTACCTTTTGTTGACAAAGTTCTCTAAAATTTTCGGTTGATCTTCGCCTTTAGACGGTAGAAAGCAATGATGACAGTCGTGATCCACTGTTTCTCAACTACATTTTTATCTCAGTCAGAGACTTAACTAATCGTAGACTAGAAATCAAGATATAATTTTGACAACAAGCTTGATATAGCAACACTTATGAGTTCAACCGATAAATGCTCTAATAGAAAGTACACAATTACTAATATTTCATTTAGCCAACCACTGTTGAATATCGGGGTATTATAATACCACCACCTTAAATTAGAGTCGTCCTTAGCTCCGAAATATTTATATAATCCCAGATCTCCGATGTTCCCTGCCCCTCATGAGACCAGTACTGCGACTCATCCCGTCCATTGTATTATCTCACCCTTGGAAGGTAACCTGATCGTCAAGCTCGATACTATTTGTAATGACCCGAACCTCCACCGATACTCGTCCTTATTTAGGCATTACGGTCATCCGGGTTTTTAGCAGGCGCCCTCCGATAATCCAACAGAAGAATTCTCAGGAGGTCATCCATTTCTGGATGCTTAACTGCAGTGTTTTCTGGCAACTCTGGAGTTAATTGTGCTGAAAATGCCTTTGTGTTATAAAAGGACAAACCATTACTTATATTTCATTCGCACAACAACTTCCGAATATCATGGTATTACATAGATGGTATGAGAGACAAGATACTTGGACAACTAACGATACAACTCATTGCGTCTACCTATAGCACCTCATCCGCAGTCTCGAAGGGATCAAGCATAGAACCGTTATTCATCTCTGTCGATACTAGAACTTAAATCTAACTCGTGTCGTAAGGAAAAAGTAAAGTTTAGTTCATATACGCTAAAGGGTCTTTATAAAATAATATACATAAGTGTAGACCATTGACCCTTCCTTTAGAATGCATCACAGTGACACATTATCGGTTTAGCAACAGAGAAATGATAATGTCTCTCTAGTAAGCAACATGGCATAATAATGCTTTTTCATCATATATGCTTTACATAATGGTCGGTTGTCAGCCGAGCAAAAATAATTTCACTTTCTTACTTAACTAAAATAAATGAAGTATGTGATAAGAAAGAGTTCGTATCCACAGAGAGGCAATTGTTGTTATGCAAATTTCAGTTTCTTAGTAACCAATGGGGGGGGTTTTGATTTATCAAAGCAATAAAAATAAATTGAAAGCAATAAAGTATTAAAATAATCAATAAGGAGAAGATATTGGTCACGGGATAGTTTCATTCACAAACATGTATTTTCATCAATGACTAGAATTGAAATTTTAATCTCTCATTTACTAAAAGTCCTAGGATACCTTGATCGCAAGTATATCCCGCTAATTCCCGATTTCATCACAACCACATTAAAAGATGCATATGTGAATTCTTCCTAGAAAGCAACCTAAAGTGTAAAAGCACAATTAGATTTAACTCCTAAAAGCAATAAGTTCTATGGAATAAGACTAATCAAGGCAATCAAAATGTGTAAAAGAACTAATTCAATTTAACCAAGGTTATGATTCATTTGTGACTAGTAGGATATATCACTACAAGTACTACCCACAATTATGCTACTTAGAATCAGGAGTAAACAACTTTTTCGTATTGAAAACCCTAATATAGCTTTAGAAATGAAAGCAAATCGGATTGATTCCGGACTCAACCAAATAAACAATCAAATCATATAACAATATAAACCAATGAATCATAAACAATAAATTATTGAGACAAAACTAATGCATTGAATCAAATCTTATTTGTGAAATCCACTTTATCCCATAACCAATAATATGAGTTTAGCTACTCATAGCTTTTATGTTCATCATAATCAATATCAAAAATGAAATGAAGAAGATGAAAAATAAACGAAAGCAAACCCTAATCGCCATTCTCCAAAGCTCCAGTAGAATAGATATCTCATAAAGAATAGAAACTTTTCCCTTTTATAGCTTTTCAACTTTCCAAAATTAGGTCTTCAAAGCCCAAAGTCCAATAACAAGAAGTCCACCAAGCTCATGTGTGTGAAATACCCATGTGAAAATATGTCGCCTAGAAAACGCGTGTCTTCGCATCAAGTTGTGGAATCCGCCCATGAAACAAAGTTCATGTGACCTAGCAAAGTCCACCCAGATCACCGGTCATAGCTCGATCAAACTGATCAAGGCTCGGACGAGTCATGAATGAGTTGGATCAACTAACTCATCCGAGTGGGTCGAGTTGGTATTAGCCAAGGCCATTGCATAGGCCTAGGCTCGCTGCACGATTATTGTGCTTCCATCCATGATGGCCTTCATGCTTCATCCCCGACTGCACAGCAACAATGCCTACTCTATCTTGTACTATCTCAATGCACTTTCTCCTAGGACTCATACAAGCTCACCGAAATACCATGCCTTAGCATAAATTCCATCTCACGACTTAATCACCAAATCAACAACACCAGATGCTCTTATCCCAGGATCATGAACCATTGCAACTATACTTGCTCTCCCCTGTAATCTCAAACTCCTTTGAATCCATTCTCCAGATTACAGCTGCAACATTAGCTAAAACTCTCATCTTACCATCAACTACACCTGCAATGCATGTACTATGACCCTCTGAGCCTCTAACACACCTCATAGTCCACCTGCAAAATGCAATTCCAGTTCATACCACTAATATCCGATACAGCAACGACAACTACGTTTTCTTGATTTCAAATAGGCCATAATCATCTTCTCACTGCCTTCTACAGTAACATCACAAATCCATTCAACCACTATCAACACCTGAAGCTCCACCAAACAGTTCCATCTTTTGAGATTTCAAATTCGATTCATTATCAGCATAACCAAACCCTAACTGTAACCACCATACCCTGTACCTGGTTTTTCTTCAACTGAAATCTTCGACCACCAATACTGCCAACCAGTTGCACACACCAGCAACTCCTAAGCCTAGCTTGCAAAATTTCATTGCATTCGCAGCATCGAATCAGTCAACACACAACACCAATAACTCCATCTCTTTGTACTCAGCTGCTTCTAACCCATTGCAACATAGACTCAAATCCCATTGAATTAGCACTCGAACAAAAGCAAATACCACCAACATAACTTGAACCGCACAAACTCGGTAGCTTCATTCTAGCACCAATACAACCACCTAAGACTGCCATTTCGGTTCAATCATTCATTTAAACTTCGGTTCCACAATTCAAGCATCACCAAAGCCATTTCCGAGTCTTGCACCGCTCACTAACAACTCAGTTTCATATCAACCACCAACCATTCAAAGCCATCATCTACACAACACCAGTTTCATTTGCATCTCACAGTAGCACCGACACTTCACCATTAAATCCATCACACACATTTAGCTGACTGCATCTTCTCAAGCTTGTACTTGGCCACACCCATTAATCCTTTATTCAATTCCTTCCAGAAGTCAACACCTAACACCATTGCAGAACCATTAACAACCACTTCTTGCTCTTTATCACTCCAGTCCTCCCACTACAATCAACAACTTCTATCACCTTAAAAAACTTTAATCTCAGTACACCTGCAACCATCCATACCTACACATATATCTAAGATCACTACCGAGGTCATCGAACAATAACCTGAACACAATTTGCATATCGTATTTGCAAATAAACCACTAAGTCCTTACATTTATCTAAACATCAAATACCCATTTTAAACTTCACCCAAGTCGATCCAAAGACAAATTCCATCAATTCATTCTCTGTACTAATGAATCTGAATCTGAACCCGTCACCTATTTCATCACAAACTCTTAAGAACTTTAATATTTCATCCTCCTTGACAATCGTTTTGTCTAACGAAAAGGCTATTTTCGATTCATGGAAACATATCTCTCTTCTCCGACTTACCTTTACTTGCTTCAATCTCGCCTTCTCTAATCATCAATTGAGCGAAGACAAATCAAATTATTCTCTTCTCTCTGAAAAGCAAACTCCTAATTCTTTCCTACGAAATCTCACCTTCTTTTGAAATTAACAACACATCCCCATTTAAAAATAGCGACGAACGAACATCTTTCTTCTTCTTCTCAGTAAATCCTCAATATCTGCCTAATTTTTTTATCAATTTCTCGAATTCCTGACCATACATCAAGTTTCCCCCTTTCCTCAATTTTCAGACAAAAATAAATGAGAAGAGAGACTCTCGTTTTCAGGTTTTGTGTAGGAATAGAAAGGTACTATACCCACTCTGGTGAAGTAGATTGGGGGTACCTTGAATGATTCAAGGCACCCATAACTCTGATAAAGTCCAACTAAATGGTAACCCTTTTGTTGACTTGGCTCGATCCCCATGTCTCTCGCCTGCGCCTTGATTTTTTTTTTGCTCCTATTCGCTCCAAATGAATGATTTCATCTTCTTTTGCTCATAGTGACTCCAGTGCACCTAATAACTCAAAACTAAACATAAGAGATGCAATTCCCAATGATAATAGCAAAGAAAGCATAAATACTAGATATAAAATTAGGTGTTTTACAACACCTATCGAATTCCCCCACACTTAGACTTTGCTAGTCCTCGAGCAAATGAAACAAAACTTATTCTAAAATATACAAACAACTCTCGTGAGCGGTTTACTAGAGAAATACCACAAAACCTACATTTCATAACTTACAAGTTCTCCGAAATGATAGTATCCAACGCGCTAAGAAGACATAGAGATTCTGCACACTAGTCATAAGAAGTTAGACACAATATATGAACACAATCTCATTCTTAAAAGTTGAGAGAGAAATAACCATCCCTTATCGAAAGAAATTACGGTTCGGAGTGATCAAAAGTCTCGACTACGCCTCACAAGAAAGGGTTTTATGAAATTGCTCTCAATAATAAACAACTCTTTATAGGTCACACATGTGTCCAGGTAGGAATGAAGAGAGAATCATGCGACACGTTGAATAGTAGGAAGGCAAAACCCTCGAATTGTTTTGAAAACCCACATCTTTTATTCATTTTGAAAACCTCTTTTATCGACGTGATCTCAAGAAAGGAAATCAACCACTTAACGAAGGTGGGAATATGCTTACTTACCTCGTTATCCGTTTGCGTGCAGCTAGCACCATCTCACATCATCCATAGAAACGTCTCCGGACTTCAACCTTCGCTTCGATGCGATGATAATCTTTATAAAGTTAAAAATTACATACTAGGCAAGCGAGCGACAATCTGTGCCGCTAGCCCTTTTTGAATAGCAAAACCTTTCCTATTAAAAATAAAATCTCGTGAGCCAGTGGTCATTACATTCTTTGCGCATGACTTTCTCGGGACCCTCTTGAGTAGTCCAACTGCTTCGGAGCCAAATAGCCAAAAGTATCAAATGCAAAGGGGACGAAAGCATGCCCATTGTCAACACATGCTTTCTCATGCTTCGATATCTTACCTCGAGGCGACCTTTAGCGCCGCTGCCCGACATAAAGGTTCCATGTCCAATGCCTACCAAAGGAGATACCCCGGTGAGGTGAACACATGTGTGTTTCCCATTAGCCCATCCAAAAATAAGAACATCAGTTGGTCTTAGTGTCGATCTCCCTTCAAGTGGGTCTGTCAGGAAATGCACAGGTGCTTCTTTCTTTGCCGAAATTCCAGACCTCCACAGTACATCATACAAGATATCCCTCACATGATCATGTCTATATTTATAACCAGGGTCTACTTTATAATGAACTGCATGTTCACCATATGAATCCAAGCAACCTGTGATGCAACCAGGGCAGCGAGATTCAGAGGGATAAAGCGGGATCATTAACCTGTATTTGAGGATAGACCGGTACTCCAAAGGAGACATCTTCTGCCCTGCACCCTCAATCGGAATAGGCGAAGAAAATCTTGGGCATGTGCTTTGCAAACAACCAAAAACCGCTTTCTGTCTCTCCGTTAGCATGTAAACTCTATCAATGTCCTTAACCACTTTACCAAAAAGAGCACTCGCTAGGATGCTTTGTGCTTTAGGGGGGGCGTTGTCTTTATTGGTGAAGTTGTTAAGATCAAAATCGGAAGAGTCACTTGTAACATTTCCAAAGCCTTATTAAAATTATCATCCATACCGTCCACACCACTACTCCTCAATATGTGATCCTGTAATCCCCAATATTGCACACGTGAAGCCACAAAAACATACTCGACGCCTCCCTAGCAAACAAAGTCCAAGACCTCCATATCTCGATAGGTAGAGTAGATAGTCTCCACCGTAGCTCTCCAAAGAACGGTCCCCACACACCACGATGCCTTCCACCACTTCTCGCAAGCCTCTATCAAATATATCTACCGCCTCCATAATATAGTCCGGGTGACAAATACGAAGGCCAAAAGCGACTTTGAGATACCCATACACGTTCGTAAAGCGAGAATTCACTTTGAGGATCATGGAGCTTGGATAAAATCTGCATCAAATCCACTGTTTTTTCAGCCCTCTTAATGGCAAGGCCCTTCACAAAACCATCGTCGAGGCTAACTGCACCACCTAATAGTTTGACTCCCTTATCTGGTCTTGATATTTCGACAGGAAACATCCCATCACTTATCCTTCGTCCATCACAAGAGGGCCAAAATATTTCAGTTTTCTTAATATTCAGTATAAGCCCCAGCGCAGGCCCTTCTGTTTTGATAATAGTGAGTGCTTTTGCCACTTCTTTGGTGTCGCCAATAACAATGTCATCATCAAGATACCAGGCATGTAGGGATAATATGCAGTGCTCATTTATCTTAGCTATAAGCTGATGAAGTACCAGAGCAAATAACAAAGGCCCTAAAGGGTCACCTTGTTGTACTCCTGTGGATGAGTAGATAAAGGAGTCCCCCACATAGAGCCATGAAGGTTGACCATACAAGTATTCTACCCAAGGCGATATAGATGGACAAAGCTTACGTACCTCAGAAAGCATAGCTGTTCGGTCGACTAGGTTAAAAGCATTGGTAAAGTCAACCATTAACATAGAGAGGCTAGCGTCTACATGATGTTTACTGACAAACCTATTCACAGCATGTAGGATTGCCTCAGCATCACCTGAAACACCTACACCAAACTGGAAATCCTGTAGATACGCTTTCATGTCCTTACCAACCCCTTTCATCGCCGCTTTGGACACCAGTCGACGCCAAATTGTCCCAACAGCAATGGGACGAATGCTCTTATCCGGTTTAAGGAGGGGTGTTAGGGGAGCCGATGCAATGAACTCCGCTAGGTTAAGAGGTCATCTCCCACCAAGACAAAGATTAACAACCCTAGTTATGGCCGTGACCATATCAAGAAATACGATTGAGCCTTCCCCTAAGAAAGCATCCAACAAATGTTGTGCCTGAAGGCCATCCCTTCCACACGAAGTTCCATTAGGGAAAGATTTAATACAACTAAGAATGGTACCTTCTTCGGCCACTAACGGTGTCTCCTGCAACGTACAGGTTGGTTTCCGTGGAGGCAGCATCGTCGGATGCTTATCCTCAAGTGCTTTCCTTGTGTTATCGTTGTATGGCGCCACCCCTGACGAACTGATGGCTTTAACAGCCGCTGTGACGTTCCCATCCGCCACCTTGCGCAAACAAGTAGAGATATTGGTACCGAGCCTATTGTCTTTCCCCGTGTCATCATCTTTGTTGTCTTTCTCTGTGTAATCATCTCTGACACTAACTGTTGCCGGCAGCTTTAAAATCTCACGAACAAGCTTTATAGTCCCACTAGGTTCACCCCAAAGTGCCAGCACTCTAAGAATTTGTGTCTATTGTGTCGCCTTGCGATTAACAGACCTACATTCAGCTCTACCCTTAGGTCGGAACACTCTCAAAGTGCATCGAGGGAGCAGCAAAAGCCTGACCCAATGTTTAACAGCTTTAGGTTCAGCCGCGACTTTCTGTAGTGCCGCTTTCAGGGCATGAGAAAAATCTAACTTGCAACCTCTTGGAATGCTCTTAACCGTACATACCTGGGCTCTAAAGACTGCATCCACAATTGCTTCATTCAATTCGAAGTCGCTGTGAAGCTGCACTAAATCCTCCTGTAGATGAGGCTTAGGCACTCCAAAAATTATTTCAGCTACTTCACCAGAACTCGCACATATCTCAGGCTTAATATCAGTATTCCCTTCATGCTTGCACGCTCTGCTCCAAGCCTGAATACTCATACATTCGAAGCACAACCATTGTCTTAAAGTTCTCAGAGTTTCCTCTAAACTCATGAAGACATCAACATCAATTCTTATGGCCTATTGGAGTGCAGTCTTCTTTTCTTTATTGCAGAGGTGTTGTCTCTTCAGGTGGGGAATCAAACATGAAAAACCTTTACTCCCAGTCCCCCCATCTGGATAACCATGAAAATATCTAAACGGACATCTGATGATTACTTTACTTGCAACTCTCATTGAAGCATAATGACAAACAGTTTGAGTGCTTAAATAAATTATCCACTCTTTGGTTCAGAAACACACAGAGTAGCACCTGATTACAAGCAGTTTTCTAAGTGTATGACAACTCAAAAGCACAAAATCAATCAACCAAAATGAGTATGAACAAACTAACCCATCAACACACCATGAGAGTACCAACATGGAAAACATTAAAACTAAAATAAAACGAAACCCCCCAAACCACTGTAACCCATCGAGATGATGGTGGTGGAAATGGGAGTTTGCTGCTGGTAGTTTACAGTTTTTTTAAGTTACTGTAGCAGGAGAGAGAGGGAGCGTGAAATTCAATAATACTAAAAAAATTATTAATTTTTCCAAAAAGATTAGTCTTGGTTGACTTGTCCATGGTGCATACACGAGCCCGAGCACTAAGCCCAAGTCTTAGTGAAGCAAAAATATTTCCCCCCACCTGGGTCACAAGCCCCCCATCAATTAAGACACAATTTAACTTTATTTTCAAAATATTTAGAAAATAAATCAAACTAATTTTTCCAATAATATTAGTCTTGGTTGAATTGTCCATGGTGCTGATACGATCCCGAGCACTAATCCCAAGCTTTAGTGAAGCAAAAATATTTCCCCCCCACCCGGGTCACAATCCCCCTCAATTAAGGAACAATTTAACTTGATTTTCAAAATGTTTAGAAAATAAATCAAAACTAATTTTCCAAAAAGATTAGTCTTGGTTGACTTGTCCATGGTGCCGACAAAAGCCCGAGCACTAAGTCCAAGCCTTAGTGAAGCAAAAATATTTCCTCCCACCCGGGTCACAATCCCCCCTTCAATTAAGATCCAATTTAACTTGATTTTCAAAATGTTTAGAAAATAAATCAAAATTAATTTTTCCAAAAAGATTAATCTTGGTTGACTTGTACATGGTGCAGACACGAGCCCGAGCACTAAGCCCAAGCCTTACTGAAGCAAAAATATTTCCTCCCACCCGGGTCACAAGCCCCCCTTCTATTAAGATACAATTTAACTTGGTTTTCAAAATGTTTAGAAAATAAATCAAAACAAATTTTTCCAAAAAGATTAGTCTTAGTTGACTTGTCCATGGTGCATACACGAGCCCGAGCACTAATCCCAAGCCTTAGTGAAGAAAAAATATTTCCCCCACCCGGGTCACAAGCCCCCCTCAATTAAGACACAATTTAACTTGATTTTCAAAATGTTTAGAAAATAAATCAAAACTAATTTTTCCAAAAAGATTAGTCTTAGTTGACTTGTCCATGGTGCAGACACGGGCCCGAGCACTAAGCCCAAGCCTTAGTGAAGAAAAAATATTTTCCCCAACCCGGGTCACAAGCCCCCCCTCAATTAAGACACAATTTAACTTGATTTTCAAAATGTTTAGAAAATAAATCAAAACTAATTTTTCCAAAAAGATTAGTCTTAGTTGACTTGTCCATGGTGCAGACACGGGCCCGAGCACTAAGCCCAAGCCTTAGTGAAGCAAAAATGTTCTCCCCCACCCGGGTCACAAGCCCCCCTCAATTAAGACACAATTTAACACTATTTTCAAAATGTTTAGAAAATAAATCAAAATTAATTTTTCCAAAAAGATTAATCTTGGTTGACTTGTCCATGGTGTAGACACGAGCCAGAGCACTAATCCCAAGCCTTAGTGAAGCAAAAATATTTCCTCCCATCCGGGTCACAAGCCCCCCTTCTATTAAGATACAATTTAACTTGATTTTCAAAATGTTTAGAAAATAAATCAAAACTAATTTTTCCAAAAAGATTAGTTTTGGCTGACTTGTCCATGGTGCAGACACGAGCCCGAGCACTAAGCCCAAGCCTTAGTGAAGCAAAAATATTTCCCCCCACCTGGGTCACAAGCCCCCCATCAATAAAGACACAATTTAACTTTATTTTCAAAATATTTAGAAAATAAATCAAACTAATTTTTCCAATAATATTAGTCTTGGTTGAATTGTCCATGGTGCTGATACGATCCCGAGCACTAAGCCCGAGCCTTAGTGAAGCAAAAATATTTCGCCCCACCCGGGTCACAATCCCCCTCAATTAAGGAACAATTTAACTTGATTTTCAAAATGTTTAGAAAATAAATCAAAACTAATTTTTCCAAAAAGATTAGTCTTGGCTGACTTGTCCATGGTGCAGACACGAGCCCGAGCACTAAGTCCAAGCCTTAGTGAAGCAAAAATATTTCCTCCCACCCGGGTCACAATCCCCCTTCAATTAAGACACAATTTAACTTGATTTTCAAAATGTTTAGAAAATAAATCAAAATAAATTTATCCAAAAAGATTATATCTTGGTTGACTTGTACATGGTGCAGACACGAGCCTGAGCACTAAGCCCAAGCCTTAGTGAAGCAAAAATATTTCCTCCCACCCGGGTCACAAGCCCCCCTTCTATTAAGATACAATTTAACTTGATTTTCAAAATGTTTAGAAAATAAATCAAAACTAATTTTTCCAAAAAGATTAGTCTTAGTTGACTTGTCCATGGTGCATACACGAGCCCGAGCACTAAGCCCAAGCCTTAGTGAAGAAAAAATATTTCCCCCCACCCGGGTCACAAGCCCCCCTCAATTAAGACACAATTTAACTTGATTTTCAAAATGTTTAGAAAATAAATCAAAACTAATTTTTCCAAAAAGATTAGTCTTAGTTGACTTGTCCATGGTGCAGACACTAGCCCGAGCACTAAGCCCAAGCCTTAGTGAAGAAAATATTTCTCCCACCTGGGTCACAAGCCCCCCTTCTATTGAGACACAATTTAACTTGATTTTCAAAATGTTTAGAAAATAAATCAAAACTAATTTTTCCAAAAAGATTAGTCTTAGTTGACTTGTCCATGGTGCATACATCGAAGCTAGCACTAAGCCCAAGCCTTAGTGAAGCAAAAATGTTCTCCCCCACCCGGGTCACAAGCCCCCCTCAATTAAGACACAATTTAACTTGATTTTCAAAATGTTTAGAAAATAAATCAAAACTAATTTTTCCAAAAAGATTAATCTTGGTTGACTTGTCCATGGTGCAGACACGAGCCCGAGCACTAATCCCAAGCCTTAGTGAAGCAAAAATATTTCCTCCCATCCGGGTCACAAGCCCAACTTCTATTGAGACACAATTTAACTTGATTTTCAAAATGTTTAGAAAATAAATCAAAATTATTTTTTCCAAAAAGATTAGTCTTGGTTGACTTGTCCATGGTGCAGATACGAGCCCGAGCACTAAGCCCAAGCCTTAGTGAAGCAAAAATATTTCCTCCCACCCGGGTCACAAGTACCCCCTCTATTAAGACACAATTTAACTTGATTTTCAAAATGTTTAGAAAATAAATCAAAATTAATTTTTCCAAAAAGATTAGTCTTGGTTGACTTGTCCATGGTGCGGACACGGAGCTCAGCACTAAGCCCAAGCCTTAGTGAAGCAAAAATATTTCAGTCCCGGGTCACAAGCCCCCTCAATTAAGACACAATTTAACTTGATTTTCAAAATGTTTAGAAAATAAATCAAAATTAATTTTTCCAAAAAGATTAGTCTTGGTTGACTTGTCCATGGTGTAGACACGAGCCCGAGCACTAAGCCCAAGCCTTAGTGAAGCAAAAATATTTCCTCCCACCCGGGTCACAAGCCCCCTTCTATTAAGACACAATTTAACTTGATTTTCAAAATATTTAGAAAATAAATCAAAATTAATTTTTCCAAAAAGATTAGTCTTGGTTGACTTGTCCATGGTGAAGACACGAGCCCGAGCACTAAGCCCAAGCCTTAGTGAAGCAAAAATATTTTCTCCACCAGGTCACAAGCCCCCCTCAATTAAGACACAATTTAACTTGATTTTCAAAATGTTTAGAAAATAAATCAAAACTAATTTTTCCAAAAAGATTAGTCTTGGTTGACTTGTCCATGGTGCAGACACGAGCCCGAGCACTAAGCCCAAGCCTTAGTGAAGCAAAAATATTTCTCCCACCCGGGTCACAAGTCCCCCCTCAATTAAGACACAATTTAACTTGATTTTCAAAATGTTTAGAAAATAAATCAAAATTAATTTTTCCAAAAGATTAGTCTTGGTTGACTTGTCCATGGTGCAGACACGAGCCCGAGCACTAAGCCCAAGCCTTAGTGAAGCAAAAATATTTCCTCCCACCGGGTCACAAGCCCCCATTTTATTAAGACACAATTTAACTTGATTTTCAAAATATTTAGAAAATAAATCAAAATTAATTTTTCCAAAAAGATTAGTCTTAGTTGACTTGTCCATGGTGCAAACACGAGCCCGAGCACTAAGCCCAAGCCTTAGTGAATTAAAAATATTTCCCCCACCCGGTCACTAGCCCCCTCAATTAAGACACAATTTAACTTGATTTTCAAAATGTTTATAAAATAAATCAAAACTAATTTTTCCAAAAAGATTAGTCTTGGTTGACTTGTCCATGGTGCGTTCATAAGCCGAGCACTAAGCCCAAGCCTTAGTGAAGCAAAAATATTTCCCCCACCCGGGTCACATGCCAACCTTCTATTAAGACACAATTTAACTTGATTTTCAAAATATTTAGAAAATAAATCAAAATTAATTTTTCCAAAAAGATTAGTCTTGGTTGACTTGTCCATGGTGCACACACGAGCCCGAGCACTAAGCCCAAGCCTTAGTGAAGCAAAAATATTTCCCCCACCCGGGTCACAAGCCCCCTTCAATTAAGATACAATTTAACTTGATTTTCAAAATGTTTAGAAAATAAATCAAAACTAATTTTTCCAAAAGATTAGTCTTGGTTGAATTGTCCATGGTGCATACATGAGCCCGAGCACTAAGCCCAAGCCTTAGTGAAGAAAACATATTTCCCCCCACCCGGGTCACAAGCCCCCCTCAATTAAGACAAAATTTAACTTGATTTTCAAAATTATTTGAAAAGAAATCAAAACTAATTTTTACAAAAAGATTAGTCTTAGTTAACTTGTCCATGGTGCAGATTAATTGAGTCTGAGCACTAAGTCCAAGCCTTAGTGAAGAAAAATATTTCCCCACCCTCCTGTCACAATCCCCCCTCAATTAAGACACAATTTAACTTGATTTTCAAAATGTTTAGAAAATAAATCAAAATTAATTTTTCCAAAAGATTAGTCTTGGTTGACTTATCCATGGTGTAGACACGAGCCCGAGCACTAATCCCAAGCCTTAGTGAAGCAAAAATATTTCCCCCCACCCGGGTCACAAGCCCCCTTCAATTAAGACACAATTTAACTTGATTTTCAAAATGTTTAGAAAATAAATCAAAATTAATTTTTCCAAAAAGATTAGTCTTGGTTGACTTGTCCATGGTGCATACATGAGCCCGAGCACTAAGCCCAAGCCTTAGTGAAGCAAAAATATTTCCTCCCATCCGGTCACAAGCCCCTCCTCAATTAAGACACAATTTAACTTGATTTTCAAAATGTTTAGAAAATAAATCAAAACTAATTTTTCCAAAAGATTAGTCTTGGTTGACTTGTCCATGGTGCATAATTGACCGAGCACTAAGCCCAAGCCTTAGTGAAGAAAAATATTTCCCCCAACCCGGGTCACAAGCCCACTTCAATTAAGACACAATTTAACTTGATTTTCAAAATGTTTAGAAAATAAATCAAAATAAATTTTTCCAAAAAGATTAGTCTTGGTTGACTTGTCCATGGTGTTAGACACGAGCCCGAGCATTAATCCAAGCCTTAGTGAAGAAAAATATTTCCTCCCACCTTGTCACATTCCCCCTTCTATTAAGACACAATTTAACTTGATTTTTTAAAATATTTAGAAAATAAATCAAAATTAATTTTTCCAAAAGATTAGTCTTGGTTGACTTGTCCATAGTGCGGACACGAGGCCAGGGACTAAAGCCGTAGCCTTAATAAATCAAAAAATATTTCCCACTACCGGGGTCACAAGCCCCCTATTGTTAAGACACAATTTAACTTGATTTTCAAAAATGTTTAGAAAATAAATCAAAACAAATTTTCCAAAATTAGTCTTAGTTGACTTGTCCATGAGATGCAGACCTGACTTGACCAGCACAAGCCCAAGCTTTAGTGAAGAAAAATATTTCCCCTCACTCGGAGTCACAAGTCCTTCCTCAATTAAGACACAATTTAACTTGATTTTCAAAATATTTAGAAAATA
>JAJJWX010003459.1:0-79190 GCA_023529315.1 Papaver bracteatum | reverse complement strand
AATCAAGTCATTTTAGGATGAACAATAACAATTTTTATTGATTAATCTCACAATTTCTACAAGAAAGGAAAGAAATGAAATTAAGAAATTAACAACTGCTCTGGACTTTCTCTCTCTTAACGACTTGCTCTATACTCAAAAAAGATCTCTCCTTCTCTTAAGCCCATTCGACTCTTTATATCGGGAATTACATAATGGATGACAACTAATCTGTCCTTTATTTTAGGATCTGGCTTGTGGTATTTCGCAAGCTTACAAAGGTACAATTTCACAAACATCCTAAATCTCGCTAAATCTTCACACATTTCTCGTGTTTACGTTGTTATTTTCTGCTACGTCCTTTCTCAAATCACCGTGCGACATTCGCAATGTTGTTGGTGAAGATCTCGAAAGTGCATCATTGTTGCGATATTCTGATCCGACATCTTGCCTATTCTCATGTTTTCTCTGCGAATGAGATAATGTCATGAGAAATTGTACTTTAAAGTGACACAGCTGCCCATCTTTCCAATGTTTTTCTCTATCGGCCAGATTCCTTAAATTTAGTGTAACCGTCTACACGTGTCATCATTCCTTTATATATCGGTTAAACTGGTCATCTTCTTTTGTCTATTTAAAGAGGGATCTGATAAAGAAATAATTTTCTTCTTTTAATTCTTCTTTTACTTCATCTTCATCTTTCATATTCCCTGTAACTCTTCATCGTCTGCAACTTTCTTCATCTTCCATATCTTCCTGTTATTGCTTCTTTTTTCTCCCATGGAATCGACAAGGTTAGTTTTCTTCATTTTTTTCTTTTGATTTTGCTGAAACTGACCTTATTTTACTGGAATCATCTTGTTTATTTTGTATTTTGTGTAATTCCCATATTGTTTCTATTTCAGCAAAAGAACTTTTAATGTTGAATCTACAACTCAAAACCCTAATTCACCCAAAAAATCGCTTCCCAAAGTTGTTGCGAGAAAAAGAAAGTCTGCGAATAATAAGGTAGTAATAAACATTATTCTTTTAATAACAATATTGTTGCCTCTGTTTCTTATCTGGATTGTTATTCGCAGGGTGACAACAATACCAACCCCCCCCCCCCCCAAGAAGTCTCTTCTTAAGATTGTTGAAACTTTTGTTCCATTTTCTTCTCTTATCCCTTTAAAATCTCCTGTGATACCTTCGCAATCTGAACCTTCACTTCTCATTCGCGAAAATGTTGCCTCAGACGTTTCCCCTTCAACTGGTCTTCTTACGAACAAAACCCATCTTATTAACCCTTGTGCAAATGAAACCCCTTCTCCTCCTGTTGTTAATGCTTCTCAAATCAACTCTTCCTTAATCCCAACTACTAATTGTCCCCAAACTTCACCTTCAAACGACACAATTATTACGAAAAATAATTCAGTTCCTCAATCTTCTAATATCACCACTTCTTCATCTGAATTCTCTTCTTTTTCTAAAGATGCTCTAGATGGAATAAATATTGTGTTCCAAACTTTATCTGATGTTTTGGATGGTGTCAAGAAATCTTCCACAAACCCTATCAAATTGAGTGCTTGTGAAAATTTAAATAAGTATGTTGGCTCTGAGAGAATGGTTTCGCAAATAACATTGGAGAGGGAAGTGGAAATTTTGAACAAGAATCTCTAAACGACGACCTTGGAACGTGACGCTCTTCATCTGGAAAATCAAAAATTCCAAAATATTTCGCTGTATTGGGAACTTCTTCGCTAGAAGAATAATGAACTAAAAGGTATGATTTTCTGATCTTCGCCTTTGATTTATCTTATAAGTAATTTTGTCCTTTTCTCATGCAATTTTCTTAAAGTCTTTCATTCGTACGCTAAGCTTTAAACCGGAAACGAATAATGGAGAGATATCAATTTGAGTCTGCCGCTGAAGAAGCTCGTGTTGATAGAGATATTTGGATGGATCAGTATAACCGATTAGATAACCTTCATACATATTCTGTTGATCAAATAGATAACCTTACCAAAGAGAATACTCAATTAACTCTGAAGAAAAACTCATTAAATAGTGAAATATCTCGCCTTTCTTATTCTTTGACTAAAGCTAACTTAGAGATGGAAACTTTATCAGATGAAAATAAAACTCTATCTCAGGAAAAGTGAACACTTTTAAATAAGGTGACGGTCTTTTCGCAACAACTAAATACTCTTCAAAAGTTGTGTGATAACCAAGAACAATCTCTTCACTCACTGAAAAATGAACTTAAGGAAGTAACCGAATCATCTATTGTTGAGAGAAATACACTCATCCAAGGTAGAACAACGTTAAGTATAAAGGCAAGCCAGCTCAAAGAACAATATTCCAAATTAGAAGAATCTTATTCTTCACTTGCGAAGGAAAATACTTTTCTCATCTCTAAAGAAAAGAATCTAAAATCTCGCCTGAAAGGTTTAGTTGGAGATAAATTTGATGATGCAATGAATCATTGGGAGAATACTTGCTTGGCACTAATTCAAAACATAATTTCGCAAAAGGAAGGTAGTCATTTTGACTGCCTCAGCTATTTTTTCTCTGTTGAATCTGTTTATAATATGCTGCTTGCCAATTCTTTAACTTAATAATGAAATTTTTTTATTCTTTCATTTCGCAGATTCTGAGAGAGATCTTCGTTCTTCCTTTTCTGATTTGGATTTGAAGTACTCTAAAATTCGCAAGGAAAATGCATTTCTTGCTGCTCACCTTGATCGTTCTCGCGATCGAGCAGAAAGGCGACCTGATTATCTTGCATATTTCAAGGATATCCAAGATATAAATCACCAAAAATCATTCCTTCTTCAAGTTCACCTTAAAGCTGAAGTTCTTGTGAATGCAATTTTGTTATCCAATTCTCTTCCTCCTGTATCAATTGCACCTTTAGAAGTAGATGATGATGAAATTCCTCATGCTGCTGATAGTGACTTTGATTATGAAAGTGACAGAGAAGCAATTTCTCAGGAAGAAGATGAAGAAGAAGATCATCCTACTAAAGAAGCATCTGCTGGTGATGACCAAGACCGAAATGAAGAAGAAATTCTTCTCAAAGAAACTATCACTAGCGAACATCAAGGTGGAGATGAGGCTAGAATTAACCAAGTTGAAGAAAATGCTGGCGAGAGTGAGAAAAATAACGAAGAGCACCCTTTAACTCCTTCTGGCGAAGTCAACATTATGGATTGAGTTTCTTATTTAATTCTGTCTTCTTGAGTTGTTTCATGTTCATTACTTTTTTCCAATAGTGTACCTCAACCAACTTTGAAATTTACTCTTTAAATAATTTACGGCGAGAAAGAGAATGCCTCTTGTTTATTAATTCCCATACTTGCCTCTCATTATCTTTCTTGCGATGAATGATCTGCATAAAGAATAGTTAGTATTTATAATTTTTTTTGTTTTGTTATGTGGTATTATTTTGCCTTCCTAGTTAAAGGTCTTATTTTTCCACCTTTTGTTATTACGACAAAATCACAGGACGTCTCCGCACTTTCATGCAGAAACCCATTGATCTTGTCTTAACTTTTTGTTCTTTTGTCATTTTTGCTGCGACAATATGACAAGTCTAAATTTTCTTGCGAAATTAAAGCCCCATGGTATTGTCGCCTTGCGACGAAATCGCATGACGTCTTTACACTTGCATGCAATGACCCATTGATCTCATCTTATCTTCTTTTTTGTATTATTACCTCTTCAGGATTTTTGCACAAATATGACAAGTCTTGATACTCCCGTGAGTAAAAAAGCCTCATGATATTTGCGTCTTAAGACACTTATCATCTCCCTAATGGAGGATGCCGCCCTTATCTCCCCCCTGGTTGCCCCTTCAAGGAGACATACTTATGCCATACAAGACTAGATCCTCCCATCCAGTCTTGACAACAACCAGTTGTTTTCGCATCCTCTTATCCCTTTTGCCTATATGGCTTATGGTTACGAGATTGCACCCTAAGTGTGGTTTTCTTAGGGCCGAGTGCATCATAGTAAAGACTTGCCAAGAATGACCAGGGTAGTTTCATGTGCCCCGGGCACTCTTGGCTCAACCGTGTACCTCGGCGCCTTGATCATACTCTGCACTCCTTAAGAGAGTCCTTATTACCTTAGTCGTCGAACCTAAGTCATATGCTCAAGTTGAGAATCCAAGGTGCCTCTCCTGGATGGGCTTTCATTAACCCCAAATCTCCATGACTCAGGTTCCAGCAGCGGTATAACCTTATCCCTGAGCCATGCAACAAATACCCCCTTCTATAACGTACTTTAGGTCTTACATTTGCCTCTTGCGAAATTTTATTTGCGAACTAGGGTGTACGTCATAAAGGTTCGTCCCATTCTATTATGTCATTATTTTCTGATTTTATTTTGCGAAATTTTCGCATATTCTTATTTTATCTTGATCTTGAATAATCTCGCAGCAGCTCTTTCGTTGTTTTTTTTTTGTTCATATTCATTTTTTTTGCATCATACATTATTCCATCATGAGGGTTTCTCAAAGTCCTTCACGGGTAATATCTCTTTAAGTATAATCTATTCCATGGTCTGTCGAGTCTTTTACCAACATCTCTACCCTCTGGATCCATCAATTTGTATGCCCCCGTTCCAATTATCTCTTTTATAATGTAGGGTCCATCCCATTTTTTCGCTAGTTTCCCACCACCTTCTCGCTGATAAATTGGCGTTTCGCGAAGAACTAAATCACCCGATTTAAATTCACGTACCTTGACACGCTTATTGTATTATCGAGCTAACCTTCGCTGATAATTATCCATATGCTGTAAAGATCTTTCTCTATTCTCTTCTAGTTCATCAAGTTTGTTTAGGATCATACCAGCACTAAAATTATTTTCCCAAGCCTCTCTCTTTGTTGTGGGAATAACAACTTCTGTTAGTAACACTGCTTCAACTCCATATGTCAAACATAAAGGTGACATTCCTGTAGCTTCTCGTCTAGTTGTATTGTAAGCTCAGACTGCATTATGTACCTGTTCGCACCATGCTTTATGATGTCCTTCTAACTTTTTCTTCAATATGTCTGCGAGTGTCTTATTTGTTGCTTCATCTTGTCCATTGACATGTGGATATAGAGGGGTAGATTTTCCACACTTTATCTTGAATGCATTGAGTAACATTTCTATGTTCTGCCCTTCAAATTGTTTCTCATTGTCAGATACCAATTGTGCTGGAATTCCAAATTTGCGAATGATAATTTCAAATATGAATGTAAATATGTCTTGGTCGCGAATGTGTTGTACTGCCTTTACCTCTGCCCATTTTGTGAAATAGTCTGTTGCGACAATCAGGTATCTTTTTTGTCCAGATCCTGGTACAAATGGTCCCACAATATCTAAGCCCCACTTTCCAATGGGACATACACTTGTTGAAGATGATAATGGTGCTCCAGGTGCATGTATTTTCTTTCTGTGCCGCTGACAATCTTCGCATCGTCTTGATATTTGCTTCACATCTTCATGCATATATGGCCAATAATAACCTTGTATTATTGTTATGTATGCCAAAGATCTTCCTCCACTGTGACTGCCAACATCTCCACTGTGTAATATTTTTAACACCTTTTCTCATTCTTCTCGTGTTAAACATCTAAGTGATGGTCCATTAAATGATTTTCGATACAATACCCTATCTCTTAGTTCATAATTTGTTGCACGACTCTTTAATTTGTGTGCCTCCAATCTATTTCTTGGTGTTTCCCCGCTTGCTAAATATGCATGAAGTTCTGTTCTCCAATCTGCGATATTGTCTTCACCGTCTTCAATTGTGATTACATCTACCTCTTTTTCCTCTTCTTTATTGATTGATGGTGATACAAGTGCCTGGATTTTTATGCATCTCGCAGTTGGATCTGTCATCATACTTGAAATGAAAGCATAAACATCTGTGAGTCTATTATCCTTCCTTGATATATGCCTCCATTTTATTTTTGGGACTTTCGCTGACAATTCTTCGACAAGTTTCTTATATTTCTTCAAAGATGGTTCATTTTTTGTGTATTCTCCTTTTATTTGGCAAATAACTAGTTGTGAATCACTGGTAATTCTATCATTTTCTAATTTCATTTCTATTGCGAATTTTAGGGCATGTATCACAACTTCATATTCTGTTTCATTGTTAGTGGATGCAAACTCCAATCTAAATGAAAAAGCCATCTTCCTTCCCTCCGGCGAAATTAAGACAATCCCAATTCCATTACCTTCCCCATTCGAGGATCCATCCACCAATATTTCCCATCTATTTGGCTCTGTTAACAAGTCTTTTGGATCTCCACGCTATTCTTCTATAACCATCATCTCCTCCACAACTTCATCATCCTCTAAAGGAAATTCTGCTAAAAAATCTGCGAAAACTTGTGACTTTGGTGAAGATAATACTTCATATTTAATTTCGAAATGTCCTACTTGTGTATTCCATCTCTTAACTCTGCCTGATCTCTTTGAGTTCTTCATTACCGATTCAATTGGTACGTTTGTCAATACTTTGACTTTATCTGCCTGAAAATATATGCGAAGTTTAAATGTTGCATATACCAATGCTAGAATTAGATTTTCAATCTTTGAGTAATTTCTTTCTGCGGCATTGAATGTTTTGTTGATATAATAAATTGGTTATTCAACCCCTGCGTCCATTCACAATAGCACAACACTTAGTGCATGCGAAGTTGTCGCAAGGTAAATTAATAATTCTTCTCCTGGTTCCGCCTTTTGTAGAATAGTTATATTCATCGGATATTCTTTTATTCCTTGGAAATATTTTTGACACTCATCTATCCACCTGAATTTTGTACCCTTTTTGAGTATGTTGAAGAAATGTTTACATTTATCTGATGATCGCAAAATGAATCTTCCCAGCAAAGCCAAGAGTCCGTTTAACTTCTGTACATCCTTTACCGTCGCTGGTGTTGGCATGTCGCGAACTGCTTGCACTTTCTCTGGATCAACTTGTATTCCTGATAGGATCCGGAGATGCCTATATAATAAACCGCAATCACACGGTGTCTACAATGTAGACAGAGGCAAGTATGGGTCGATCCCACGAAGAGCGGTGGAAATACTGTAATCAATATCTCTAAAGAATTAACTAGAAATAATTTTTTGGGGATTTTAGAATTGAATTTGAAACAATAAAAATAAATAAAAAGAATTAACAAAATACAATGAGAGAGTATCGGAACCAGGGTTCTATGGTATCCACCACTATTTCTATTCAATTACTGAAATGAAACATAACTCATGAATATCTGTCTATTGTTCGTTCTATCACATCACCTATTATAAGTATTAGAGTCGCAAATATCGCTGGGACACCCTAAGCATGGCGCATGAAAAGACTAAACCAAAGCATCCATCAAATTGTGTTAGCGAGGAAATTATACGAAACTAAATACAGGTTCACAAATAATACCTGGCTATTATAAGCATACCCCATCAAAGGATTTAACCGAAGCATGGAGTATCAAATAAGTAGACAAATATATTTACGTTCCTATTATTTATGCGCATAGGTTATACAAAACCGGTGAAGCAACAACACATATCATCATTAAATCAATAAACAATTATTCAAGAAAGAGAGACGTCCACTAAACAGCTGGATAAAGAGAGACGTCTGCTAAACAGCTAGACGGAACCACTAAACAGTGGTCTAGCGATGTCTGCTAAACAGCTAGACAAAAAGACCCGCTAAACAACTGATCATATAATAAGATAGAGTTAGACCCGCTACACAGCTGGTCATGGCAAATGCCATATACAAGACTTGCGACCCAATTTTTTTTTTTTTTTAATTAGATCCGCTACATAGCTGATCATCTTTTTTTTTTTTTTTTAAGAGACCCGCTACACAGCTGGTCATTTTTTTTTAAAGAAAATGCCACTCCCCCACACTTAAACATTACATTGTCCTCAATGTAATTGAGTCATCCAACGTAGAAGTTAAGGTGGGAAATCTAAAATGCAAATAAAAATAAAAGATAGAGGAAAGGGAACAAATCTGATGGGTTGACTCCCATGAAGCGAAATGTATTTGTTTCCCTATTTTTGCCAGTAAACAATCTCAACAAGCTGTTGATACACCAATGTAAGTTGCAAAGCATATATGTATAGTCTGAAATGTTGGGGATCACTCCAACAAATAAAGCCTGCCGCGAATCTGAACCTGCAAGCACTATAAACCTCCAAAAACAAGAGTAAATCCTTTCCCAATAGAAAATTTTCCTTAGTGGAAATAAGTAAATCATTAATCTCCATTTGGGAAACATGCTCTAAATCAGGCTCAAGATCTGCTGAAATAACTTCTATCGACACAATATCTTCACTAGAAACCAAAGGAAGCGATGAATTGACAATGTCAAAAGGAATCGAACCATCAAACTCAACATAATGATCCAAACATGCATTTATAGGTTCAAGATTATCAATAACAATAACTCCTAAATCTAGTTCTAAGTCCACGGAAACAACTTCCGTTGTTGAGTTACCTTGAGTAACCATTGGAGGACGCAATGCATTGACAATATCAATAATCATAGGGTCATCGAAATCAGAAAAGTGGGCTAAACAAACAGATAAAGGCTCAAAATCATCGACACAAGTTATCTGACCAATATCAATATGTTCAACATTCACATCAGCATTCGGAAAATCACTAGATGGATCAGAAAAACAAGAGCACAATGGAGAAACAATATCATTAATAATCGCATCATCGCTATCTGCAACTAAGTGACTTATAGGAAACTCATTATTTGAATGATTAGATAATATCTCATTATGCACGTCTACTGTCTCTAAGTCATCAGACTCAACAATAGTATCTTCTTCTAAATCATCATTATCTGAGTAAATGGTGTCTCTAACACAACTCTCGTCCTTTTGAATAGACAAATAATCAGTTAAATGATCATGAGTTGGGTAAGATACAATAGATTCAGATGTTATATCGGTATCATAATTCCTAAAATCACTTCTAGTGTTAAGTTCATTTTCACCCTCCTGGTATTGGGGTTGATACTCACCTGAAAAACCACCCATAGAGAAATTGCATGGATTCCAAGTTCCATACCGGAGGCGATTATAAGAAAGGACTTCCTTATACCGTGACCCGTACATGTATTCACCTAGCGTCATAGAAGACATCTCCCGCAAAGCATTCATCGTTCTCAAAAAGGTACCTGAAATAAAATTCTAAAACACAAAAAAGTAAAATGAAAAAAATAAAATAATCCTACAAATAAATAAAAAAAACTGTACAAAAAATAAATAAAAATAATAATAACTATTTACAAAATCAAAAATACTAATTACAATATTACACAGCCGGTCCCCGGAAACGGCGCCAAGAATTGATAGGATCCAGAGATGCCTATATAATAAACCGCAATCACACGGTGTCTACAATGTAGACAGAGGCAAGTACGGGTCGATCCCACGAAGAGCGGTGGAAATACTTTAATCAATATCCCTAAAGAATTAACCAGAAATATTTTTTTTGGGATTTTAGAATTGAATTTGAAACAATAAAAATAAATAAAAAGAATTAACAAAATACAATGAGAGAGTATCGGTAACCAGGGTTCTATGGTATCCACCACTATTTCTATTCAATTACTGAAATGAAACATAACTCATGAATATCTGTCTATTGTTCGTTCTATCACATCACCTATTATAAGTATTAGAGTCGCAAATATCGAGGGGACACCCTAAGCATGGTGCATGAAAAGACTAAACCAAAGCATACTCCATCAAATTGTGTTAGCGAGGAAATTATACGAAACTAAATACAGGTTCACAAATAATACCTGGCTATTCTAAGCATACCCCATCAAAGGATTTAACCGAAGCATGGAGTATCAAATAAGTAGACAAATATATTTACGTTCCTATTATTTATGCGCATAGGTTATACAAAACCGGTGAAGCAACAACACATATCATCATTAAATCAATAAACAATTATTCAAGAATTAATCTAATCAAATCATAATTAATGGTCTATTGCTAGATAAACAATTCAATATAGCCTAATACCCCAAATGGTTTCAACCATAAACCCTAGTTAAAAAAATACCTAGCCAATCATGGCTTTCTCAAAAGCCATAAACATATTAAAACGATTCACTAGATAATCGAGATGGAATGGAAAACACAAAACTTCAAACCCTTGTAGATTACGTCGCCGCACCTATTTTACTTTCTCCTCTTCTCGGCTCTCCCAGCTCCGGCCTCAGTCGCCTGGTCGGCCTCCTCTTATTCTTTTTATGTCTTCTGCTGAAAGTCGAAAATTCGACCTAGCCAATTGCAAGGCCCAGTCCAACACGTAATGCCCAAACTAGAACAAAGCCACAGTCCAATCAACAGGACCCAGCTTCCAAACACAGACTCCAGCGCTGTCGACCATTTTCCATTTCGATCATTTCAACCAAGCACCCATTCGTTCTCGACTTCAGCTGAAACATCAACTTCTACTCCCATACTCCGATCTCCTAAATGCCGCACTAAAGGTTTTAATGACAGGAGTTTATGTTTGCTCACACAATTGTGTTGAGACTGATTTCATTGAGTGATATTTATATGATTACATTGAAATATGGATAAAGATCCATTGCAAAGAAATAGCTACAGCTGAAGAATAGATAAAGTAAACCTAATTAGCTAAAGAATAGGTATACAAGTTAGTATAACATACGACCAGGGAAAACTAGTTACAAGCATATCTACGTGTATGTACATATGCCAGTCTATCAATAGTATGATAAACTTAATACCCCCCTCCAGTTGGAGCGGTAGAGCCAGAACGAACGCCCAACTTGCTAACCAGACGGCCAAACTATGGAGATCCTAGTGGCTTTGTAAAGACATCGACAAGTTGATTGGAAGACTGAAGATGCTGTGGTAAAATCAATCCACTTAGTAGCTTCTCACGAACAAAGTAACAATCGATTTCAATATGTTTAGTCCGTTCATGAAAAACCGGATTCTAAGCAATGTGAGTTGCAGCTTGACTATCACAAGAAATATTGATAGGAAGAGGACATGGAATACGCATGTCATTAAAGAGATACCGTAACCATTGCAGTTCGGCAGTTAGATTAGCCAAAGCTCGATATTCTGCTTCAGCAGAAGAACGAGCCACGATAGGTTGTTTCTTTGATTTCCAAGAAATAGGACTATCACCTATGGTGACAAGATAACCGGTCATGGAACGACGAGTGAAAGGGCAACCTGCCCAGTCTGAATCCGTGTAGACATGCAGAGATAGCGAACTGGATGAAGATAGAAAAATACCATGGACAATTGTGCCTTTGAGGTAACGTAAAACTCGATGAGCAGTGTGAGGTGTTTGCATGAACTGACTTAAATAATTGACCGAGTAAGTAATATCTGGACGAGTAACGGTAAGATATAGGAGGCGCCCAATAAGACGTCGAAATGAACTTGGATTCGTTAAAAGCTTACCATCAGTAGGTAGTAACTTGAGATTTGGTTCCATCGGAAAAGATGAAACACGAGACCCGGTGAGGCCAGCGTCCTGAAGAATATCTAGGACATACTTGCGTTGGTAGAGAAAAATACCCTTAGGTGAACGGGAAACTTCAATGCCTAAAAAATATTGCAATCGACCAAGATCTTTATGGAAAAATAAGAAGCAAGACGTAACTTCAGTGATGTAATGAAGGTTTCATCGGTGCCAGTTATAATTATGTCATCGACATAGACAAGAACAAATATTGAAGTTGTTCCTTGATGATATGTGAAAAGAGAGTTATCACATAGAGATTTTTGAAAACCCTCAGCTAGCAATGCTGACGATAGTTTATCAAACCATTGACGAGAAGCTTGTTTCAAGCCATAAAGAGATTTCTTAAGTTTTAGAACTTTGCACTCACCTTTTTTAGCCATACCGGGCGGTAGTTTCATATATATATATCTTCATCAAGATCACCTTGGAGAAAAGCGTTGTTGACATCTAATTGGTGTAAAGACCAGCCTCGGATAGCTGCGACAGATAACAAAACACGTAAAGTGACCAGTTTTGCAACTGGAGCAAAAGTATCATAGAAATCGATGCCCTC
The DNA here is from genome assembly GCA_023529315.1 of Papaver bracteatum. Classification (NCBI taxonomy): domain Eukaryota; kingdom Viridiplantae; phylum Streptophyta; class Magnoliopsida; order Ranunculales; family Papaveraceae; genus Papaver; species Papaver bracteatum. Next base: position 67,117 of record JAJJWX010003459.1, on the reverse strand, counting down.
TTGTTGCGTGTATCCTTTGGCAACAAGACGAGCCTTGTAACGTTCTATAGAACCATCCGGGTTAAATTTTATTTTGTAGACCCATTTGCAACCAATGGCAGTCTTGTTAGGTGGTAAGTCTACCAGTATCCAAGTTTTGTTGGCTGCTAGCGCTAAGATTTCCTTTTCCATTGTTGCACGCCATTTTGGACATTTAACAGACTGAGAGAAAGTTCTAGGTTCCTCATTAAGAAGAATGGCAGACAAAAATGCCTTATGAGATGGTGTGAATTTATCAAAAGATAAATAATCTTGGATGGGATAAAGCGAGGATGGCTTACACTGAACAACTGAACAATGATAGTCTCGTAAATAGGCAGGCGGATTACGATCCCGAGAAGGACGAGAAGCCTGGGTGGAGACAGATGTCTTAGTTTCTGATTCTGCAACAGATGATGAACGCAGATTAGGACTGGAGTCACGAGACGGGTCTGCAGAGGTGATCGCAAATGGAGACGCTGGAGTAATAGTAGTCTGGGAAGTATCCAGCGTAATAATAGTAGGATGTATATTTTCGTGACCATCAGAGGGTAAAACAGCGGAAGAGGTTGTAGAAACTGGAGAGTCTGCATCAGCAGAAGATTCACAGTGTAATTGTGAAGGTGAATCCATAGAAACTGGATTGTGAACAGAGTCTGCCGGATAAAACATAGAGTCAAAATACTCATGTTCCGGGTGATGCACAGGTGCTGGTGCAGAGAGAGTGTGAGGTAAATCAATAAAAGGAAATCGATGTTCATGGAAGACTACATCACGAGAAGTAGAAATAGTTTTTGTTTCTATATCAAAAACTCTGTAGCCCTTTTGACCATGAGGGTAGCCAACAAATATACCAGGCTTGGCGCGTTGATCGAACTTATGCGAGACCTTTACGTTCCGTGCAAAACATAAACAGCCAAAAACACGCAAATTTGTATAATCTGGTGCAGTATTGAGTAATTTCTCATGTGGCGTTTGATGAGAAAGTACTGGAGTTGGAAGCTTATTGATTAAATAAGATGCAGTGAGAATACACTCTCCCCAAAAAAGAAGAGGAAGATTAGATTGAAATCTAAGTGCTCGAGCCACATTTAAAAGGTGACGATGTTTTCTTTCCACAACACCATTCTGTTGTGGAGTGTAGATACAACTAGTTTGATGCAAGACACCATTTTCTTGGAACCACAATTGGAGTTCCTTTGACTTGAATTCGGACCCATTATCAGAACGGAAATTCTGTAATTTGGTAAGGAGTAATGTTCGGACCCATTATCAGAACGGAAAGTCTGTAATTGGGGAAGGAGTAATGTTTGATTACCAGAAGAGATAGTGGAGATGGACTGACCAAATTGATTAATGACAAAGTTAAAAAAATATTTTAGAAATTTCAAAGTTTCAGATTTTACTTTCATGAGATATACCCATGTGCATCTTGTATAATCATCCACTATGGTGAGGAAAAATCTAGCACCAGTGAATGATTCAGTAGGAAAAGGCCCCCAAATATCAGCATGTATTAATTGAAATGGACGAGATGTAAAAGAAACACTTTTATTAAATTGAAGACGAGTTTGTTTCTCCCTAGGACATACATCACATGTCGAACTTGACTGAGAACTAATAAAAGGAAACTTGCTTGCTAAAAAACGAAAACAATCCACACTAGGGTGGCCGAGACGACGGTGCCATGTATCCATCGATTTATTCACAGTAGATGATAAAACCACTGGATGAAAATTAAAATTATAGAGGCCTGCAACTTGGTTACTCCATCCAATCACTTTTTTCGTGTGATGGTCCTGGAACACACATGAGTTTCGTGAGAACTTGATACAACAGGTTGTTGTTGATGTCAGTTGACTGACAGAAATTAAATTGAATTTAAAACTTGGTATATAGAAGACATCAAGTAACTTAAGAGTTGGAGAAAGATTAACATGTCCAATATGAGTCACAGATGTATGAGTATCATCTGGTAATTGGACACTGATTGGTGTCGAAACCAAAGAATAATTAGTAAAGAAAGAAAGTGAAGAGCATATGTGGTGAGTAGCACCACTATCTACAATCCATACATGATGAGAAATAGACAAATAAATACCTGCAAAATTGGCCAATGGATTGGCAACAGAACCAGCATGATCTGGATCGAGTAGAGATAACAAACGAGCGTATTGTGCAGCAGTAATGTTAGGTGCAGCAGGGACACTGGAACTAGAAGCAGCAGGTGCAGGTGTAGTCATCACAGCAACAGGGTAGTGTGGTGAATCTCTCGTCCTTGACATATCCTTCGGATAGCCGTTCAACTTCCAGCAGGTTGTCTTAGTATGACCATGCTTGGTGCAATGATCACAAAAAGGACGCTGTCTCTTGTTGGGACCAGTATGTTGCCGTGGATCACTACGAGAAACGTTAAGAGTTGCAGATTCAACAGTAGGAACAATAGATGAGTGAATACCTTGCTGGGATTCCTCCTGCCTGACATGATTGTAAATCTTAGCAGGTGAGGGCATTGGATCCATGAGAAGAATCTGACTACGCAAAGCAGAAAAACGATCGTTCAATCCTTGCAAGAACTCCATAGATCGGTCTTGATTATGGTGATCCATATAATTCTTCCTTGCTTGACAAATACAAGGTTCAATAGGTCGAAAAGCATCTAGTTGATCCCATAGCGATTTGAGGTGAGTAAAATACATTGCAACGCTCAAGTTATCTTGATGCAGGGTAGCAATGGATTGTTTGATGGCATACAGTTTAGAAGCATTGTTATGCGAAAACCGTGATTTGATTTCAATCCATTGTTCTCTTGCAGAAGGGAAGTTCTTGGTGCTAGGACGGATCTCTGGATCGACGGAATTGGAAATCCAACTACCCACCAGATCATCAGCACGGATCCAGTGAGGTAAATCGGTTTTGTTTGTGGGTTTTTCGATAGTTCCATCTATATAACCTAATTTTCCTTTCGCACTTAAAGCCTTCATGATACCTCGACCCCAGGTGCATTAGTTCTCACTTGTGAGAAGAGGAGAATAGATGATAGAAGTGGGATTATCAGATGGATGCACATAGTATGGGCTATTAGGAGACAAGACATTGACTTTTTCAACACTGGGAGAGATGGGTTGATCATCTTCTAGAGTCATATTGACGAATAGGTTTGAGAGAAAAAAAAAAACCTAGCTCTATATCATAAAGGTTTTAATGACAGGAGTTTATGTTTGCTCACACAACTATGTTGAGACTGATTTCATTGAGTGATATTTATATGATTACATTGAAATATGGATAGAGATCCATTGCAAAGAAATAGCTACAGCTGAAGAATAGAGAAAGTAAACTTAATTAGCTAAAGAATAGGTATACAAGTTAGTATAACATACGACCAGGGAAAACTAGTTACAAGCATATCTACGTGTATGTACATGTGCCAGTCTATCAATAGTATGATAAACTTAATACGCACTTCCAGAATTTCCATAGCACCTCAGCCAAACTCCAGCCATCTCAAGAACTTCACAGCCGCCATTACCCATCCAATCACACCTAACTTTGCTATTGCCGATAACTAATCAAGACCAGGAACTCTATCACCACCAGCATAACAACAATCGACAACCACCAACTCCATGCCATTGCATAAACTTGAGTGTCATGTTAACTGGTTCGTCTTCGTCATATACCAGTTCTTACTACCTCTTTTCTCTAACAGCAACTCCATCGAGTAGAAAATCGACGCCATCTCCATTCTCTTACACAGCCACAACCACCACCAGCAACTGTTTTGCAAACCCATCACTACTCAGCTAAACCGAAACTCCATTCCGTCTCCAGCCACCAATGTTCTTCGTTTTCTCACACTAATCTCTTCTCAAAGTCGATCACAGTAGTACCAACTTCTCTATATTCCCTGTTTGGTTTTCACGACTTCATACTACGAGCTCATACGGCCATGTTGAGAACTGCAGCCATTTCAGTCACGTCCAAACTCCCCGTAGGAACCAGCTAACATACCCGACAAACCAGCAACAACAGACGAGTTTCTCCTTCGCAACTCCGTATAACCATCAGCTGCGACTTCCTTGACCAACTCCATTAACTGAATTCGATCACCACTAACAGTTCAGCCATCATATCCATCTTTCTCAGCTGCAGTGCCTCACTATGGAATGCACACAGCTCCGGTAACTCCACAGAGGCAGACTCAGTTCATTTTACCATTGCTCCAGCGACAGTCGCTCTAAAAACACACACAACGCCTTTCTTCCCTGCGTTTCAATTCACATTGATGTTTCGTCTAAATTCCCAGCCAAGACAATCTCAAGAACAGCTTCTCTTGCTTCAATCAAAACTGAAATGATTCCTGCCATCGAAAACAAACAGGAAGTGCAGCTACTTTTAACAGTAGCAATGACGATCCCCTTTCCTTTCAACAAAAACGCCACCATCTTGAGAAATGAGAATTTTTCTTCTCTGGGAAAGAACGTGTCATAAGCCACCCATGCAAATATATGCAAATATGGTCATCGAATGGACACACGTCCCATTTTTCCTTAAATATGTGGACAAAAGTACACACCACGGCAGCATCACTTGTGAATAATAAGGCTCAGACATTTTAACTTCCTTTGTTTGGTGCTGATTGTTGTAATAATGGTGCGTATTGTCGCAAACGGCATTTTAACTCCCCTCAAGCCATTTATCGTACCGGTGATCAGTTTTACTTGTACTTTCTACAAAAGCACTAAGATAGTATCGTTAGCCAACATATCGAGTCCTAGCTAGTATAAATATGGGTACGAATTGTAGCACTTACGTGCTCATCACCCCCCCACACTTATATTTTGCTAGTCCCGAGCAAAACAAAGAATATATCCGCTAAACAGCTGGATAAAGAGAGACGTCTGCTAAACAGCTAGACGGAACCACTAAACAGTGGTCTAGCGATGTCTGCTAAAACAAATGACAAAAAGACCCGCTAAACAGCTGATCATATAATAAGATAGAGTTGGACCCGCTACACAGCTGGTCATGGCAAATGCCATATACAAGACTTGCGACACAATTTTTTTTTTTAAGAGACCCGCTACACAGCTGGTCATTTTTTTAAAAGAAAATGCCACTCCCCCACACTTAAACATTACATTGTCCTCAATGTAATTGAGTCATCCAACGTAGAAGTTAAGGTGGGAAATCTAAAATGCAAATAAAAATAAAAGATAGAGGAAAGGGAACAAATCTGATGGGTTGACTCCCATGAAGTGAAAGGTATTTGTTTCCCTATTTTTGCCAGCAAACAATCTCAACAAGCTGTTGATACACCAATGTAAGATGCAAAGCATATACGTATAGTCTGAAAAATTGGGGATCACTCCAACAAATCAAGCCTGCCGCGAATCTGAACCTGCAAGCACTATAAACCTCCAAAAACAAGAGTAAATCCTTTCCCAATAGAAAATTGTCCTTAGTCGAAATAAGTAAATCATTAATCTCCATTTGGGAAACATGCTCTAAATCAGGCTCAAGATCTGCTGAAATAACCTCTGTCGACACAATATCTTCACTACAATGTCAAAAGGAATCGAACCATCAAACTCAACATAATGATCCAAACATGCATTTATAGGTTCAAGATTATCAATAACAATAACTCCTAAATCTGGTTCTAAGTCCACGGAAATAATTTCCGTTGTTGAGTTACCTTGAGTAACCATTGGAGGACGCAATGCATTGACAATATCAATAATCATAGGGTCACCAAATCGAAAAGTGGGCTAAACAAATGATAAAGGCTCAAAATCATCGACACAAGTTATCTCGACCAATATCAATATGTTCAACATTCACATCAAAGATTCGAAAATCACTAGATGGATCAGAAAAACAAGAGCACAATGGAGCAACAATATCATTAATAATCGCCTCATCGCTTATCGTTAACTAAGTGACTTATAGAAACTCATTATATGAATGATTAGATAATATCTCATTATGCACGTTCACTGTCTCTAAGTCATCAAACTCAACAATAGTATCTTCTAAATCATCATTATCTCGAGTAAATGGTGTCTCTAACACAACTCTCACCCTTTTGAATTGACAAATAATCGCTAAATGATCATGAGTTGGGTAAGATACAATAGATTCAGATGTTATATCGGTATCATAATTTCTAAAATCACTTCTAGTGTCAAGTTTATTTTCACCCTCCTGGTATTGGGGTTGATACTCACCTGAATAACCACCCATAGAGAAATTGCATGGATTCTAAGTTCCATACCGGAGGCGATTATAAACAAGAACTTCCTTATACCGTGACCCGTACATGTATTCACCTAGCGTCATAGAAGACATCTCCCGCAAAGCATTCATCGTTCTCAAAAAGGTACCTAAAATAAAATTCTAAAACACAAAAAAGTAAAATGAAAAAAAAATAATCCTACAAATAAATAAAAAAAACTGTACAATAAATAAATAAAAATAATAATAACTATTTACAAAATCAAAAATACTAATTACAATATTACACAGCCGGTCCCCGGAAACGGCGCCAAGAATTGATAGGATCCGGAGATACCTATATAATAAACCGTGCATCGCACCTGTCTACAATGTAGACAAGAGGCAAGTACTTCTGTCGATCCTATCAAGAGCGGTGGAAATACTTTAATCAATATCTCTAAAGAATTAACCAGAAATATTTTTTTTGGGATTTTAGAATTGAATTTGAAACAATAAAAATAAATAAAAAGAATTAACAAAATACAATGAGAGAGTATCGGTAACCAGGGTTCTATGGTATCCACCACTATTTCTATTCAATTACTGAAATGAAACATAACTCATGAATATCTGTCTATTGTTCGTTCTATCACATCACCTATTATAAGTATTAGAGTCGCAAATATCACTGGGACACCTAAGCATGGCGCATGAAAAGACTAAACCAAAGCATACTCCATCAAATTGTGTTAGCGAGGAAATTATACTTAAACTAAATACGTTCACAAATAATACCTGGCTATTCTAAGCATACCCCATCAAAGGATTTAACTGAAGCATGGGGTATCAAATAAGTAGACAAATATATTTACGTTCCTATTATTTATGCGCATAGGTTATACAAAACCGGTGAAGCAACAACACATATCATCATTAAATCAATAAACAATTATTCAAGAAATAATCTAATCAAATCATAATTAATGGTCTATTGCTAGATAAACAATTCAATATAGCCTAATACCCCAAATGGTTTCAACCATAAACCCTAGTTACAAAAATACCTAGCCAATCATGGCTTTCTCAAAAGCCATAAACATATTAAAACGATTCACTAGATAATCGAGATGGAATGGAAAACACAAAACTTCAAACCCTTGTAGACGGCGTCGCCGCCAGCCTATTTTCCTTTCTCCTCTTCTCGGCTCTCCCAGCTCCGGCCTCAGTCGCCTGGTCGGCCTCCTCTTATTCTTTTTATGTCTTCTGCTGAAAGTCGAAAATTCGACCTAGCCAATTGCAAGGCCCAGTCCAACACGTAATGCCCAAACTAGAACAAAGCCACAGTCCAATCAACAGGACCCAACTTCCAAACACAGACTTCAGCGCTGTCGACCATTTTCCATTTCGATCATTTCAACCAAGCACCCATTCGTTCTCGATTTCAGCTGAAACATCAACTTCTACTCCCATACTCCGATCTCCTAAACGCCGCACTTCCAGAATTTCCATAGCACCTCAGCCAAACTCCAGCCATCTCAAGAACTTCACAGCCGCCATTACCCATCCAATCACACCTAACTTTGCTATTGCCGATAACTAATCAAGACCAGGAACTCTATCACCACCAGCATAACAACAATCGACAACCACCAACTCCATGCCATTGCATAAACTTGAGTGTCATGTTAACTGGTCCGTCTTCGTCATATACCAGTTCTTACTGCCTCTTTTCTCTAACAGCAACTCCATCGAGTAGAAGATCGACGCCATCTCCATTCTCTTACACAGCCACAACCACCACCAGCAACTGTTTTGCAAACCCATCACTACTCAGCTAAACCGAAACTCCATTCCGTCTCCAGCCACCAATGTTCTTCGTTTTCTCACACTAATCTCTTCTCAAAGTCGATCACAGTAGTACCAACTTCTCTATATTCCCTGTTTGGTTTACACGACTTCATACTACGAGCTCATACGGCCATGTTGAAAACTGCAGCCATTTCAGTCACGTCCAAACTCCCCGTAGGAACCAGCTAACATACCCGACAAACCAGCAACAACAGACGAGTTTCTCCTTCGCAACTCCGTATAACCATCAGCTGCGACTTCCTTGACCAACTCCATTAACTGAATTCGATCACCACTAACAGTTCAGCCATCATATCCATCTTTCTCAGCTGCAGTGCCTCACTATGGAATGCACACAGCTCCGGTAACTCCACAGAGGCAGACTCAGTTCATTTTACCATTGCTCCAGCGACAGTCGCTCTAAAAACACACACAACGCCTTTCTTCCCTGCGTTTCAATTCACATTGATGTTTCGTCTAAATTCCCAGCCAAGACAATCTCAAGAACAGCTTCTCTTGCTTCAATCAAAACTGAAATGATTCCTGCCATCGAAAACAAACAGGAAGTGCAGATACTTTTAACAGTAGCAATGACGATCCCCTTTCCTTTCAACAAAAACGCCACCATCTTGAGAAATGAGAATTTTTCTTCTCTGGGAAAGAACGTGTCATAAGCCACCCATGCAAATATATGCAAATATGGTCATCGAATGGACACACGTCCCATTTTTCCTTAAATATGTGGACAAAAGTACACACCACGGCAGCATCACTTGTGAATAATAAGGCTCAGACATTTTAACTTCCTTTGTTTGGTGCTGATTGTTGTAATAATGGTGCGTATTGTCGCAAACGGCATTTTAACTCCCCTCTAGCCATTTATCGTACCGGTGATCAGTTTTACTTGTACTTTCTACAAAAGCACTAAGATAGTATCGTTAGCCAAAATATCGAGTCCTAACTAGTATAAATATGGGTACGAATTGTAGCACTTACGTGCTCATCAATTCTTTCCTTGGATACAATGTAACCTAAAAAAATTCCTTATGCAACTCCAAATACGCATTTTTCAGGATTCACCTTGATATTAAATTTCCGTATCTGTTCAAAAATTTCCTTCAGATCTTGTACATGATCTTTAGCTTTTTTACTTTTTACTAACATGTCATCTACATACACTTCTAACGTTTTGTGTATCCACTTTGCGAACACTTTCTCCACCATTCTTTGATATGTTGCTCCAGCATTTCGCAGACCAAATGGCATTTTTTGTATAACAAAGATAATCCTCTTGGAGCGAAAAACAAAGATGTTCTTGATCTTCTTCAAAGAAGAGGAATTTGATTATAACCTTTGTACCCATCTAGAGAAGATATTCTATCATTTCCCGACGCTGGACTCAACCATTTGTGGAATATCTGGTAATGAAAAAATATCTTCGACAAGCTTTGTTTAGATCAGTAAAGTCTATACAAATTCTTGTCCCTATATTCTTCTTTGGGACTACAACCATGTTTGCTATCCACTCCGGATACTTGGCTTGTCTTATAATTCCTGCATCAAGCATCTTCTGCAGCTCTTCTTCTATTTGGGAGTGATATGTCGTTGTGATTTTTCTTATTCTTTGTTTAAATGGTCTTACACCTCTGTCAATTTCCAACTTATGACACGCTACAGACGGATCTATTCCAGGCATCTCATCCATGTTCCATGCGAAAATATCTCTATACTCTCCCAAAAGATTAATAGTTCTTTCTTCTTTATCTGCCTCCATCTTGGTCCCAATTCTTAATATTTTGGGTTCTTTTTTAGTTCCAACATTCACTTCCTTTGTTGGTTCTATTGCGGTGTAACTGGCCTTAGGTTCTTCCATGGGTGTTGGTTCTTTCATCACTTTCGAAAGTTCGTTTTTTTCTTCCGAAATTTCGCTGGGTATTCCTTTCCCTTATTTTGCTCTAATCATGTAAATTTTAAACTCTTCTTCTTTCTTTGCCTCTTTCGCCATCTTTCTGCGAAGTTTTCGCTTCTTTGGACGTTCTTCGTAATGTTTCACTTCAATTTGATAACATGATTTTGCACTATCAGTATCTCCCCTTATTTCACCAATTCCACTTGGTATTGGAAATTGATGTAATGTTGATGCTACAGATTTAATTGCGTGTATCTATGGCCTTCATAACAACATGTTATATGGCGATTCCACATCCACCACACATAGTGTTATTTGTGTTTCAATTTCTCCTAGCGAAACTCACATCATTATTTCTCCTTTAGGTCTTGTTGTAGATTTTCCAAAGCCATGAACATGATACATTGAATGAGTCATTTCTTCATCTTTATATCTCATCCCTTTGTATGCATGATAAAACATTAAATCCACTGAACTTCCTGTATCTACTAAAGTTCTATTCACCGCCCATTCTTCCATGTTTTTCGCGGATTGCTTCTTTTCTTTCCGTGTGGTTACCGTGATTACCAAAGGAGATGTGTGGCTCAAATTTTCTCTTGGTATTTCTGCTGCTGTAAATATAATTTTCTGCTTTTCCCAATCTCTTAAAGGTGATATCTTCTCTACTGTCATAATTTTCTTTCCTTCAAAGTCTCGTTTATGTATCCTTCCTCTAATGTTCTCATGAAATTCATTAATCATTGTTTTTGTGATTACGCTACACTCCAAACTTCTTTTATTTTCATTGATCTTAAATGTCTCTTCTTCAACTATTTTGCTGTTTTCTTTCATCATTTTCTTGATTTGAACAATCTTTACATCGATATTCACAATTTTTAACTTTCAGTCCCTGTTTCTAGCGCCAATATGTAGTTGTAGGAAATCCCACACTACACCCCTCACAACAATTCATACAATCAAGTAATTTTAGGATGAACAATCACAATTTTTATTGATTAATCTCACAAATTCTACAAGAAAGGCAAGAAATGAAATTAAGAAATTAACAACTGCTATGGACTTTCTCTCTTTTAACGAATTGCTCTATACTCAAAAAATATCTCTCCTTCTCTTAAGCCCGTTCGTCTCTTTATATAGGGAATTACATAATGGATGACAGCTAATTTGTCCTTTATTTTAGGATCTGGCTTGCGGTATTTCGCAAGCTTGCAAAGGTAAAATTTCGCAAACGTCCTAAATCTCGCTAAATCTTCACACCGTTCTCGTGTTTACGCTGTCGTTTTCTGCTACGTCATTTCTCAAATCACCCTACGACATTCGCAATGTGTTGTTGGTGAAGATCTCGAAAGTGCATCATTGTTGCGATATTTTGATCCTACATGAAAAACTCAGTGTCAGCATGGTAAAAGTATGAATACCATGTCGGCAGGAACCAAATCGGCATGGTATTCATACTTTCACCACGCCGATACACAATATCCCCAAATTTTAAAATTGTAAGTACACTGTCGGGACATAAAGTTCATTATCAAGCATGCCGGTAGTAGTGCCGACAATGTACATTGTAACTTGCGATTTCAGACAAATTTTCTGTATGTTTTTGTCCTCAAATCGGCACAGTACACTTGGATCGACCATGCCGGCACAAACAAGTTTGGGACAAACTTTATGAGCTATGTTGGTCTCAGCATGGTATTCATCCTAAAAGCCGTGCAGACACTAGATATCGGCATGGTATTCAAACTCAAAACCATGTTGACACTAGATATAGGCATGGTATTCAAACCAAAAACCATGCCGACACAAGATATCAGCATGGTATTCATCGTAAAAGTAATGTCGGCACCAAATACCGGCATGGCATTCAAACTAAAAACAATGTATGCATAAGAAATCAACAGGGTATTAATCATGAACACAATGTCGGGACTGCAGTTTATGATTCTAACCCAAACGAAGTTTTAAAACAACAACAACACTTTAAATAAGATTCGGTATCACGTACCTTCTCAATGGAGCCATTTCTTCTTCTTCTTCTTGCTCGACAAGAATTCAATTTAACCTATCTTTAAGAACTTGATGGGGTTTGATTTTGATTTTTAGTTTTGAATTTTAATTTAGATGGAAGGGTATTAACCTAAAGGGTATTTTAGTATTTTTGCCCCCAAAAACCGCCCCTTAGCAGACATTATTTGATGGAGTTAGTAATATAATTTATATCCCCAATTGCGTGTTCTTTTATATACCTTTTTTTTGTAGACGTACCACTCAAGGAAATTGGGCCACCATTTTGTATACGTACAACTCAAAAGGAAATTGGGCCAAGGTCATCGCAAGCAAAAGACATAAAGACCGAGTGAACCATTTTGCAACAGATGGTTCACTTTGGAAAATCTTCTATAAATTAGATGTAAGAAACGTGTTACAGCTGGAAAATTTACAGTTTTACAAAACCGTAATAATTATGGTAATTAAAAGGCCGATTAAGGTTAATTAGGGGTGACTTTGACATATTATTGGGTTCCCTATTTTGTCTCATTAGCATATCCTCTCGTTAAAAAATATATCCCCAAATTTCACATTTTTTTAAAAATCCAACAGATTACGGATGGGGTTTGGGTGCCACCTAGAAAATCCGTTAGACATCTAGACTGTAAGATTATAAATTGGGATTATAAAGGAGACACTAGATTTTGTGCCCGTGCTACGCACCGGGCGGACCCGAAAACCATTCCCAATCAGTTGTTTTCTTTTAATCATATTTTTGGTTTCATGTGACGTGGCTTCTCCTCACCCCTCCTCTTAGGATTTTTGATTTGGGATGGCTCGACTTCACCTTGCCCCGTCCCAATGCATGCTTAGGTTTTCTTATTTGGTGTGGTTCGGCCTCGCCCCGCCCCGTCCCAATGCATGCTTAGGATTTTTGATTTGGTGTGTCTTGGCTTCGCCTAGGCCTGTCGCTTAGGATTTTTTGGGGTGATGTGGGTTCACCCCACCCCGTCGCGATGCATTTTTGATTTGGTGTGGCTCGGCCTTGCCCCGTATACGTCCCGATGCATTTTTGATTTGGTGTCGTGTGTCTTCGCCTGGCCCCGTCGCGATGCATTTTTTATTTGGTGTGGCTCGGCTTAGCCTCGCCCGGTCGCTTATGATTTTTGATTTGATGCGGATCGTCTTCGCCTCGCCTTGTCACTTAGGATTTTTTATTTGGTGTGGTTCGGCTTCGCCCCGTCCCGTCCCGACGCATATTTGATTTGGTGTCGCACGACTTAGCCTTGCCCCGTCCTGATGCATTTTTTATGTTGTTGTCGCGTGATTTTGATGCAGTAAAGCTTTTGAATACTAATATTACACTTGATGTTTGAATGGTTTTGTATGTCTCTCTTTAGGTCTTTGCTTCGCATGTCACTATTGGATTTTTTTTTCTTTCCCTATTGGATTTTTGTTACTTTGAACCTGTGAAATTTTATACTATTGTTGTTTATGGTGTCCATAAATTTCTAGTAACCTATGGACCGGAGTGTTATCCCCATAGCAAGTGATGATTTTACATGAATGCAACTTTTGCATTGCTATTAGTTGAGTTGATTCAGTAGGCCTCACAGTATTTCTCACAAATACAATAAATGACTGAAAAATCTTTATAAGCTTGATGATGGTACAATCCTTGCTCCAAATTGGACGTGAACCTGTGGTTCTAAATTAATGGTCCAATCTTATACGTTTATTTCCGCAATGTCTTTTCCTCCCTTTTTTTATTCTCCGAATTTTGCATCCCCCGAAGATCTTGAGATATATCTTTGCGAACTCAATGAGGAAGATGGTCTCAACTGAAAACAATGTCTGCCAACTTTTGTGTTGTACGTGTATGTGAGGCAGGTCGTTTATCAGCTTTTGTGTTATTGATAAACGACTTTTCACTCAAGTGGGTACTTGTTTGAATCTGGCAATTCTACTATGTAGACGGCTTTAGCGGTTCTGGGTTTGCTGCCTGAGCAAAGATACTATGACTGCGCGGAAATACCCTCTCTTGGAATTTGTATACAACGCTGCATTACAGAGGAACAAAAAAAAATAGTGCAAGTGAAAGATCAGGGACAATTATATATGTTCAGTTCGACAAAAGAAGCAATGACATACTACTTCTAAAAATACACACAAATACAAAATTTTTAAAGTTTTATATTGTGAATGTGAACAGAAAATTTTAACTATTTATTAGCAACCAACATAAAGAGAGGTTGTAAATGTAATAGCGGTTGTATCAGGAGAAGTAAAATTCACAGGGACATGCATATGATACCAAGTAAGCCTTACTTTCATCGATAATACATAACTTGAATTTATTTAATTTATAAAGCCAAAGTATTTAATTTATCAAGGAGTTCGCTTTATAGCTTAGCAGTTTCATATCCTACCCAATGAAGGTTTTCCATGACCTGCTACTTCACCATATTGTTGAGTAAAGTGCCTTTCTGAACACTTGCAAGTGGAAAAAGATGGCAAAGCAAATATACAGTAAACAGAGTTGACGCTAATTTTAAGTCTAGAAAAATAATTTAGGACAAGCACTGTATTATCTTTTTTTTTTCACATCACTTGCACTCCTTGAGTTATTTGTACCAATGGCCAATTCTCCAAGGAAATATAGCCTTCAAATTATTAAAGACTAACACACTCAATAAAAATCTCCAGTTACAATTGTTTTTCTAATATGAGGATCAAGAACTAATTATCAGGCTAATTGACAAATCTAACAAAGGAAAATGCTAGTGCCACGAAGAGCTGCAAATGTCCAAATGTTACACCAACCACTGCTGCGAAACATGGAAAGAGTCCACAGGTACGCAACTCCTTTATTCATCCCCATTTGGTGTTACTGGGCAGCAATAGGTGACACCCTGTTTGGTGTTACTGGGCAACCAATAGTCTACCATTGATCCATTGGTGGTTTCCCAGCATATTTAGGATGTCCACTTCCCAAAATACTGTCAGTAATGAATGATACTTTCCAAGCACAACGATTTCAACTAAGAAATGCAATTATAGAAAATTGAAAAACCTTTTCGCATACTGTTGAATGGTAGCACCTATTGCTGCCATCTATTGGGATCTTCCTAAAAGATGTTATCACTCTTGTCAATAGGACTGGATGCCAACCACCGTCAAGACCAAGGATCTTCCTAAAATATCAATCAGTAAGCAAAAGAAGGATACTAATTAAATAGGAGTTCCTATAGGCCCTATATAATTCACACCGCAATCATACAACGATGTTGAAAGCAATCTTTAAAAGTTCTCTATGTTTTCTAATTAAAAACCTTTTAACCTATGCATCTAAATTTTCTCAGAAACTTTGCGATCAAAGTTCAAAATTAAGAGACTAATTAACATTTTTTAATCTTTTATTTTTATAGTAAAATGGCAATTTTTATTGGAAAAATTATGGTCACCAAAAGAGGATGACTAATTAACATATATACTCAAAGTCATTGTTATAAGAAATTCTTGAGTGTTAGAAGACTATTTACCTTTTATTAACGATTCCATCTTCATTATGTGTAACCAAAAAGACCACCAAGGTGCTTGCCAAGGATAATCAATTCGTCTAGTTTGTCTTCTGCGAAGTCTTGAAGAACATTGTAAGTGATAGTTGCAACATTGTAGGGAGGAATGTGCGATGATTGGGCATGGAAACTGCAACGGGTTTTTAAGACGAAGATACTTGTAGGACGGGACAATAGAAGTTTATAAATCTAAACACAGGTCAGGGAACCATTAGTTTTAAATTAAAAAAAGCACAACATTACCTTAAGCCTGTATTCGATCGCAGCAAATATAGCCATGTTGAAGTATACTTTAGTCACAACATCTAAATGTGAACAATCGGATCTTAAATATTTCATAACCAAAGTTTTTGCTTGCTTCATACAATTGATTAACACACGTGACTTCTTAAAACCACTAAGCAACCAAATAAGCAAAGGCCAAAGGGTTGCCCAAATATTCATAATCAACTCACAATCAAAACCCTAGTTATCCATGATCCATCAATACAAAATTAGCCGAAACAAAAATAAGCACCTAGCAATTACTAATAAAACCCCTTTGAAACATTTACATAATATCCTTAATTTAACGAAACCAAATTACCGATTTCCTTTTTAAGGTGAATCACAAATTTCCTTTTTAACATGAACTCTTGTAAGTTTTGTCCACTGATGGTATTTATCAATGATGTTGTAGTAAAAAGGTTCTTTTGAGACTTGTGAAAGCAATAGAGTTCTAGACTTAATTAAAACTAAAATTAGATAAAAATATATATACAAAAATTGTCACTGATGAAGAGATGACCGGGACTCGGGATTCCACCAATTCTCACATTCATGCTAGAGAACTATTAATTCCAAACAATTAAAGCTCATAAAATAGCAAACATCGACTCTAAATCTTTGTTAAAGTAGATCCTCAAAACATTAATTGTATCCCCTAAGCATAGGTTATCTTAATTCAAAGCATAACCTATCTAATTGAATCACAACTAATTTTATCGAATCATAAATCAATTCAAAATAAGTGCAAAAGTCATACGTAAATTAAATAGAATTACCACATGGGTGAAAAACAGTTTCCTCCGTCGTCCCAGTGGTGGGGTTTAGCTCATCATTGTGTAAACTTTCTCAAGATATTGATTCATGCTCAAAAATAGTTTACAAATGATGAAAAGGAAGAAAATGATGAAAATCGGATGTTTGCAACGTTTATAATTATTGCAAATACCGTTACAGGAAACGATGACAATAAACTGCTGATGTTGCTGTATCTATGACGCCCGAGAAACTGTCGTTGTTTCTGTTGCAAAGAACGACTATGTCTTGATAGTCTGTTCTTCACGTTTTCAGAAATGCAGCAGCAGAAAATGAATTCCTGCAACTCGATTTCTTGATTCTGTGATGCTCTGTTCTTCACCCAAACTCTCCATCCCGTTCTTTGGTATACTATCAACTATTTATAACCCAACAGGGACAAGAATCTTCGCTCATTACTCCGGAAAATTTTCATTTACTCGGAAAATATTTTTTCTTGCCGGCCACGAGGTTTCTTCCCTGAATTAACTTCCCACTCTGTCAAAGAGTGCTTGATAGTCCTGAATATTCCATATTTATCTTCTTCAGGATTCCACAGCGGCCAACATCTATCCAAACACACGTATCCACGTTGTAATTCCATGAATAGATCCTCCTTTGCACACGCACCGCTGATTACTTCCACACGACAAACCAGCCAAATTGGATCCATTTTAACGGCCTTACCATCCCTGTTAAGCTTATTCAATATGTCCCAAGCAATATCAGCCATTGAATCACACAAGAACCCCTTCAAAATTCGAACCCTAATTCTGCCAGCTTAAACATATTTTTCCCGCCAAATTCTGTAATTCAAATGAAGGAGATGAGGTTGCCCCTTATCCAGCTGCTTGGGTGCGAATATCCTGTGGGTGCCCCTTAGTAATTGGGTTACCCTCATCCAAAGTGGGAGTCCAAATAGCAAAATGTCCTCCGGGGGTGTTCCGAGCAACTATTCGAGCTGAATTTTTCCAACAATATTTATTTCAAAAAATAGCTACAAACGCACGAAAAACACCATAATAAGTACGAAATCGAAAACTAACAATACGAAACATTGAGAACAAATCGACACAAAAATGTGTCTATCAAATACCCCTTAAACTTATTATTTGCTAGTCCCGAGCAAATCTAATCTAGAAAATAAAATGACTACACTTAGCACGTGCAAAGAAGTCGTTAAACCGCTAGGTGGCCCTAGTGGCGGAGTGTTGTCCCCGGAGGGTTTACCAGAGGTGTACCCACAAAACCTGTACTTCTAATTGGTCAAAAGTATCCAAAGATCTATGAGGACATACAAATTCTCAACCTATCTCCAAGTGACTAAATGCCGTAGAAATTAAAGGTGTCAACTCTAAAGCCGATCAAGAAAAGGGGAGACACATCCTCAACACTGCTAGATAAAGAGATATCTGCTACACAGCTAGATAAACATTGTAAGATGCGTCCGCTGATTTACATCTGGATAAGATTAGGAGAGAGATAAAAATAAGAGGGACATCTGCTACACAACTGGACTAGTTACGTGTGATGAGTTGAACCAGTGCTAGAAAGATCTTATGCCAGATTGAAAGCGGACTAACAAAGCAACCAAATGCATCTCTCTTCGACTCTCTCATAGTGCTCAGTAGAAACAACGTCTTTCGGTCTTCAACTGTTGATGATAAATTCTTGAAACTCATAGAACCTTGACAATTAACTCTTCTCTTCGATTTCTTGCTTGACATAAAAATTTATACTTCCCTATGGCCTTATTGAAAAAAAAAAAACGTAATGATGATTTTTTCTATTTTTTTTTCTTTTTCTTTTTTCTTTTTCTTTTTCTTTTCTTTTCTTTTCTTTTCATTTCATTTCATTTTTTTTTTTTTTGAAACACAAAAATTACAAGACAAAAAATTACATGGCCATGAGACAAGGACTTTAACACTTGGTCTCAGTGTCATGAACTTCAACAACTTATATCGTTTGATTTTTCTTGCTCTTATAACTTATTGTAACCCTTGATTTTGAATTCTGATTTTCTATTGTTGCTTCTAAACCTTAAACGTCTTCCAATTTCTTCATAGATTTTGATGTCGCTCCGATTGTTGATGATGATAAGATTCTACTGAGAGAGTGTCGTAATCCAGTAACTAAGACTACATTGTGAGGTTGCTTTGTCTTTCTGGCATTTCCTGACCTACTTGCCTTTCTATCATGGATGGTTAGGTCCATCACGGTTACCTCTAAAAGGAACAAGTTCTCTCCCCGAATTTCAAGGATCTCAATGTCTTTTTCTCTAATGTCTCAATAGGTTGTTATCCCTAGCATTCCAATTTCTATCTTTTTCGGTGAGAAAAAGTATGTAAACTTAGCTAACCGGATACCGTGTGACTCTAGAAGTTTCAAAAATGCACTAAAAAGTTTCTCCTATACCCCCAAACTTAAACCTAACATTGTTCTCAATGTTCTAAAGATGAACTAAACAAGGACAACCTGTTACCACTTGAAGAAGAGAGTAAGGAAAGATATCACCGTGTTGCAAGAATATTGGGTTACCTCCCAAGAAGTGCTAAGTTTAAAGTCTTGACCAGGACATCGAAGGAATTAGTCACCTCATTGAATCAAAAAGTAATAGACGGAATAACTGCGGATCACGAAAACCAAATAGGGCTATCACAAGAAATCTACAACATCCTAAGAAAATTAGCAAATAAAGCACACCCTTGTCTAGTTTCATGTTTAAGACAACTACAAATAGTTGTGGTTCAAAGTTCGTGTTCTATAATCGGGTCTAGATAACATATTTTTATTGGTTGCATTTCCTCAAAAGTTAGATCCGAATGTTCAGGTCCTAGAGTCTGGAAAACTCGAGTAAGAACTTAGAAGCACATAACATTAACCTGAATAACTGGGATCCTCTAAGTAAATCAGATTTGACTCATACGCCCCACCACAAGCAGTGGTCATTCTTAGCTAAATGTGTCAACCCTAATTTTCTAAAGTAATTAGGTTTAGTCTAAAACTTAATAACTGACACATCTGAAAATCATAAGTTCCCACAATTGGAAGGAAGGTTTTTGGTGGAAAACAAATTCAATCGTGGTATCATAGCCTGGGTTAACCACATCGACGGAGGATGGTTTCTAACAACTGAACTTCTTTATGGACATAACTAGGTTCAGGAAAAAGTGTATGAAGATAATCTTTTAAAATTGTTGAGGAACATATGTCAAGTCCCAAGTTAGGGACCTTTCTAAGAGTTAAGGCACATGGAGAATAATAATCACCCCCAAACTTAGAGTTTTCAAAGGTCTTTTTAGAAAGACTAGTTACAACTTCCCTAATTTCAAGGTCATCTGATTCCTGAAAATGGTCAATTGATTCTTCTAAGTCAGGTACATCCTTACTCATATCTATGAGTTCATTTTCTTTATCTAAGTCTATTGTTTCTAAATCGCTAGACTCAAAATATACTGTTCTATAAACCATCATTGGCTTCGCAATCAAAGGAAATACTACATCGTCTAAAACGGTGGTATCTCTAATCAAATCCTCATCCTTTTGAATAGGTGAATAATTATTAAAATTATTTGGATTTGAACTAGAAACATTATCATTATTGAGCTCAATTGGAGTAACAAATTCCTGATCACTATGCCTACTTATTTCAAATTCTTCATCAACATTATCCTCATCATAATCATCATCATTATAATAACATGAAAATGGTTGAACCTCATCTACACAAGTAGTGTTACCAATTCTATCCTCGTTATCTTGATAAAAGTTATCCTCATTTTCTAGGGTATTATTGGAAACACTGTATTGAAAGTTAAGATTATTTCGAGCAATTATTTCGTTCGTCTCAGCTATCCGCTTGAGGGTATCTTCTAAAGAAGTTTCGCTCATTGTAGTTCTTTCGTCCATAACTATACCATTCATCTCAAATTAACTTACGTGTCGACTCAGTTAATCTTCTGAGGGACTCTTCTAAAGAAGGAGTAAGAACAGAAGGATCATAAAAAGGACTACTTTTCAAAAGTTTGATTGTATCCTCTAGAGACGAAGAACTAGTGTTATAATCTTCTTACTCGTAAGATTGATGCACGTGTGGATAGTAATTTGGCTCACCATGGTATGACCCATAACCTTCAAAAGATTGGCATTCCCAACCACTATTCACATTATGGTCATAAAAAGAGTAATGTCCATATTGTTCAGTTGGATATTCATATTCATTGTGATGGCTATTATAATACCAATTTGACATCCTAACTGCAAGGGAATTCTACACAAACACAAACAAGGCTGACTCGACCACAACAAACCTACTGATTTCTAGCAAACAAAAACCATGATGGCTCCACTTAGATTGTTTCTAGACCAGCTTCTAATACTTCGAAAGGGAATTCGTTACAATTTAAGCAAACCCCTATGGAATCAATCCGAGTCAAATTAAGTTGAATAGAGGCGAGGGAAGCTGCGTGGAGCTTTGATACCCAATGCCTCACCACATTACAAGGCGGCGCAGTCACGCATTCAACTTACAGAAACCATCATGAACTTCGAAGTTTGCTTAAAGAGTAACCAATATTTTTCGAACGAGTTTCCTATTAAGCTCGTTACCCTATCAGTATCATTCTATTCCAAATTTTAAGGATTAAGTTCGCATTAAGTTTCGTTTTCCTAAGGCGGGCAAGAAGAGAACGGTGATGAAATCCGAACCCTTATCTTGTATGGCCAGTCCTTGCCGTTTACTAGGAAATTAAAGAAGCCTTTTTCAGTTCCTCGACATATATGAAAACGAAATCATCCAGTAAACCCGCCGATTGTGGGATTCGTGGGTTTTTAGAATTCTTACCTCTGCTCCAGACGGGGATGAACCGTTAGTAATGACTCGGGACACGACTCCTATGTCATGTACTAACCCGAGGGGCCGAGGCGATATCGTAATCACCGTCCTTCCATGTGCAAATATATTTAAAACTACCCTTCCGTAGGGTTTAAAAAAAAAATGTCCAAATGTACAAGTCCAAAGTCCAAAAAAAAAAAAAGTGCAAAAGAAAAAGAAAATTACAAGAATAAAGAATTCCTAATACAATCTAAAGAAATAAACTTCTTTTTTTTTCTCTCTTTTTAAAAAAAAATCTTCCGCTTTCGCTCCTTTCGCTTTGTCTTTAACTCCAAACTTTAAGTATTCACCAAAAGCTTTGGCAAATTTTTCTTTCGCTCCAAATTCCAAAATCTGTAGTAAAAATACAAAAACAAAAACGTAAAGAAGAACAAATAAACTAAAAACAAATAAAAAACTAAAAAAAAATAAATCTAAAAACTCTAGCCTAAAGACAAGCCTAAAATTCGATAAATGCGCCAAAAATTGATGGTATTTATCAATGATGTTGTAGTAAAAAGGTTCTTTTGAGAATTGTGAAAGCAATAGAGTTCTAGACTTAATTAAAACTAAAATTAGATAAAAATATATATACAAAAATTTTCACAGATGAAGAGATGACCGGGACTCGGGATTCCACCAATTCTCACATTCATGCGGTTGAACTATTAATTCCAAACAATTAAAGCTCATAAAATAGCAAACATCGACTCTAAATCTTTGCCAAAGTAGATCCTCAAAACATTAATTGTATCCCCTAAGCATAGGTTATCTTAATTCAAAGCATAACCTATCTAATTGAATCACAACTAATTTTATCGAATCATAAATCAATTCAAAATAAGTGCAAAAGTCATACAGAAATTAAATAGAATTACCACATGGGTGAAAAACAGTTTCCTCCGTCGTCCCAGTGGTGGGGTTTAGCTCATCATTGTGTAAACTTTCTCAAGATATTGATTCATGCTCAAAAATAGTTTACAAATGATGAAAAGGAAGAAAATGATGAAAATCGGATGTTTGCAACGTTTATAATTATTGCAAATACCGTTACAGGAAACGATGACAATAAACTGCTGATGTTGCTGTATCTTTGCGACGCCCGAGAAACTGTCGTTGTTTCTGTTGCAAAGAACGACTGTCTTGGATAGTCTGTTCTTCACGTTTTCAGAAATGCAGCAGCAGAAAATGAATTCCTGCAACTCGATTTCTTGATTCTGTGATGCTCTGTTCTTCACCCAAACTCTCCATCCTATTCTTTGGTATACTATCAACTATTTATAACCCAACAGGGACAAGAATCTTCGCACATTACTCCGGAAAATTTTCATTTACTCGGAAAATATTTTTTCTTGCCGGCCACGAGGTTTCTTCCCTGAATTAACTTCCCACTCTGTCAAAGAGTGCTTGATAGTCCTGAATATTCCATATTTATCTTCTTCAGGATTCCACAGCGGCCAACATCTATCCAAACACACGTATCCACGTTGTAATTCCATGAATAGATCCTCCTTTGCACACGCACCGCTGATTACTTCCACACGACAAACCAGCCAAATTGGATCCATTTTAACGGCCTTACCATCCCTGTTAAGCTTATTCAATATGTCCCAAGCAATATCAGCCATTGAATCACACAAGAACCCCTTCAAAATTCGAACCTAATTCTGCCAGCTTAAACATATTTTCCCTTAAATTCTGTAATTCAAATGAAGGAGATGAGGTTGCCCCTTATCCAGCTGCTTGGGTGCGAATATCCTGTGGGTGCCCCTTAGTAATTGGGTTACCCCTTATCCAAAGTGGGAGTCCAAATAGCAAATGTCCTCCGGGGGTGTTCCGAGCAACTTTTCGAGCCGAATTTTCCAACAATATTTATTTCCAAAAAATAGCTACAAACACACAAAACACCATAATAAGTACGAAATCGAGTACTAACAATACGAAACATTGAGAACAAATCAGACACAAAAATGTGTCTATCAAATACCCCCAAACTTATTATTTGCTAGTCCCGAGCAAATCTAATCTAGAAAATAAAATGACTACACTTAGCACGTGCAGTAAGCCGTTAAACCGCTAGGTGGCCCTAGTGGCGGAGTGTTGTCCCCGGAGGGTTTACCAGAGGTGTACCCACAAAACCTGTACTTCTAATTGGTCAAAAGTATCCAAAGATCTATGAGGACATACAAATTCTCAACCTATCTCCAAGTGACTAGAATGCCAGAGAAATTAAAGGTGTCGCTCTAAAGTTGATCAAGAAAAAGGGGAGACACATCCTCAACACTCGCTAGATAAAGAGATATCCGCTACACATTAGATAAACATTGTAAGATGCGTCCGCTGATTTACATCTGGATAAGATTAGGAGAGAGATAAAAATAAGAGGGACATCTGCTACACAACTGGACTAGTTACGTGTGATGAGTTGAACCAGTGCTAGAAAGATCTTATGCCAGATTGAAAGCGGACTAACAAAGCAACCAAATGCATCTCTCTTCGACTCTCTCATAGTGCTCAGTAGAAACAACGTCTTTCGGTCTTCAACTGTTGATGATAAATTCTTGAAACTCGTAGAACCTTGACAATTAACTCTTCTTCGATTTCTTGCTTGACATAAAAATTTATACTTCCCTATGGCCTTATTGAAAAAAACGAATGATGATTTTTTCTATTTTTTTTTCTTTTTTTTTTCATTTCATTTCATTTTTTTTTTTTGAAACACAAAAATTACAAGACAAAAATTTACATGGCCATGAGACAAGGACTTTAACACTTGGTCTCGTAATGTTCTTAGTCATGAACTTCAACAACTTATATCGTTTGATTTTCTTGCTCTTATAACTTATTGTAACCCTTGATTTTGAATTCTGATTTTCTATTGTTGCTTCTAAACCTTAAACGTCTTCCAATTTCTTCATAGATTTTGATGTCGCTCCGATTGTTGATGATGATAAGATTCTACTGAGAGAGTGACGTAATCTAATAACTAAGACTACATTGTGAGGTTGCTTTGTCTTTCTGGCATTTCCTGACCTAATTGCCTTTCTATCATGGATGGTTAGGTCCATCACGGTTACCCTCTAAAAGGAACAAGTTCTCTCATGAATTTCAAGGATCTCAATGTCTTATTCTCTAATGTCTCAATAGGTTGTTATCCCTAGCATTCCAATTTCTATCTTTTCGGTGAGAAAAAGTATGTAAACTTAGCTAACCGGATACCGTGTGACTCTAGAAGTTTCAAAAATGCAACTAAAAAGTTTCTCCCATACCCCCAAACTTAAACCTAACATTGTTCTCAATGTTCTAAAGATGAACTAAACAAGGACAAACTGTTACCACTTGAAGAAGAGAGTAAGGAAAGATATTACCGTGTTGCAAGAATATTGGGTTACCTCCCAAGAAGTGCTAAGTTTAAAGTCTTCAGCCAGACATCAGAAGGAATTAGTCACCTCATAGAATCAAAAAGTAATAGACGGAATAACTGCGGATCACGAAAACCAAATAGGGCTATCACAAGAAATCTACAACATCCTAAGAAAATTAGCAAATAAAGCACACCCTTGTCTAGTTTCATGTTTAAGACAACTACAAATAGTTGTGGTTCAGGTTCAGGTTCTATAACTGGGTCTAGATAGCATATTTTCATTGGTTGCATTTCCTCAAAAGTTAGATCCGAATGTTCAGGTCCTAGAGTCTGGAAAAACTCGAGTAAGAACTTAGAAGCACATAACATTAACCTGAATAACTGGGGATCCTCTAAGTCAATCAGATTTGACTCATACGTCTGACCACAGTGGTGGTCATTCTTAAGCAAATGTGTCAACCCTAATTTTCTAAAGTAATTAGGTTTAGTCTAAAAACTTAATAACTGACACATCTGAAAATCATAAGTTCCCACAATTGGAAGGAAGGTTTTTGGTGGGAAAACAAATTCAATCGTGGTATCATAGCCTAGGTTAACCACATCGACCAGAGGATGGGTTTCTAACAACTGAACTTCTTTATGGACATAACTAGGTTCAGGAAAAAGTGTATGAAGATAATCTTTTAAAATTGTTGAGGAACATATGTCAAGTCCCAAGTTAGGGACCTTTCTAAGAGTTAAGGCACATGGAGAATAATAATCACCCCCAAACTTAGAGTTTTCAGTGTCTTTAGAAAGACTAGTTACAACTTCCCTAATTTCAAGGTCATCTGATTCCTGAAAATGGTCAATTGATTCTTCTAAGTCAGGTACATCCTTACTCATATCTATGAGTTCATTTTCTTTATCTAAGTCTATTGTTTCTAAATCGCTAGACTCAAAATATACTCGTTCCTCTAAACCATCATTGGCTTCGCAATCAAAGGGAAATACTACATCGTCTAAAACGGTGGTATCTCTAATCAAATCCTCATCCTTTTGAATAGGTGAATAATTATTAAAATTATTTGGATTTGAACTAGAAACATTATCATTATTGAGCTCAATTGGAGTAACAAATTCCTGATCACTATGCCTACTTATTTCAAATTCTTCATCAACATTATCCTCATCATAATCATCATCATTATAATAACATGAAAATGGTTGAACCTCATCTACACAAGTAGTGTTACCAATTCTATCCTCGTTATCTTGATAAAAGTTATCCTCATTTTCTAGGGTATTATTGGAAACACTGTATTGAAAGTTAAGATTATTTGAGCAATTATTTCGTTCGTCTCTACTATCCGCTTGAGGGTATCTTCTAAAGAAGTTTCGCTCATTGTAGTTCTTTCGTCCATAACTATACCATTCATCTCAGCTAACTTACGTGTCGACTCAGTTAACTTCCTGAGGGACTCTTCTAAAGAAGGAGTAAGAACAGAAGGATCATAAAAAGGACTACTTTTCAAAAGTTTGATTGTATCCTCTAGAGACGAAGAACTAGTGTTATAATCTTCTTACTCGTAAGACTGATGCACGTGTGGATAGTAATTTGGCTCACCATGGTATGACCCATAACCTTCAAAAGATTGGCATTCTAACCACTATTCACATTATGGTCATAAAAAAGAGTAATGTCCATATTGTTCAGTTGGATATTCATATTCATTGTGATGGCTATTATAATACCAATTTGACATCCTAAATGCAAGGGAATTCTACACAAACACAAACAAGGCTGACTCGACCACAACAAACCTACTGATTTCTAGCAAACAAAAACCATGATGGCTCCACTTAGATTGTTTCTAGACCAGCTTCTAATACTTCGAAAGGGAATTCGTTACAATTTAAGCAAACCCCTCTGGAATCAATCCGAGTCAAATTAAGTTGA
The DNA here is from genome assembly GCA_023529315.1 of Papaver bracteatum. Taxonomy (NCBI): domain Eukaryota; kingdom Viridiplantae; phylum Streptophyta; class Magnoliopsida; order Ranunculales; family Papaveraceae; genus Papaver; species Papaver bracteatum. Next base: position 40,318 of record JAJJWX010003459.1, on the reverse strand, counting down.
ATAGAGGCGAGGGAAGCTGCGTGGAGCTTTGATACCCAATGCCTCACCACATTACAAGGCGGCGCAGTCACGCATTCAACTTACAGAAACCATCATGAACTTCGAAGTTTGCTTAAAGAGTAACCAATATTTTTCGAACGAGTTTCCTATTAAGCTCGTTACCCTATCAGTCTCGTTCTATTCCAAATTTTAAAGGATTAAGTTCGTATTAAGTTTCGTTTTCCTAAGTAGGGCAAGAAGAGAACGGTGATGAAATCCGAACCCTTATCTTGTATGGCCAGTCCTTGCCGTTTACTAGGAAATTAAAGAAGCCTTTTTCAGTTCCTCGACATATATGCAAACGAAATCATCCAGTAAACCCGCTGACAGGGGATTCGTGGGTTTTTAGAATTCTTACCTCCCGTTCCAGACGGGGGATGAACCGTTGTAGTCGACTCGGGACACGACTCCTATGTCATGTACTAACCCGAGGGGCCGAGGCGATATCGTAATCACCGTCCTTCCATGTGCAGTTTATATTTAAAACTACCCTTCCGTAGGGTTTAATAAAAAAAATGTCCAAATGTACAAGTCCAAAGTCCAAAAAAAAAAAAAGTGCAAAAGAAAAAGAAAATTACAAGAATAAAGAATTCCTAATACAATCTAAAGAAATAAACTTCTTTTTTTTTCTCTCTTTTAAAAAAAATCTTCCGTTTAAAAACTTTCGTCTTTAACTCCAAACTTTAAGTATTCACCAAAAGCTTTGGCAAATTTTTCTTTCGCTCCAAATTCCAAAATCTGTAGTAAAAATACAAAAACAAAAACGTAAAGAAGAACAAATAAACTAAAAACAAATAAAAACCTTAAAAAAAAAAATCTAAAAACTCTAGCCTAAAGACAAGCTCCAAACTCGACGCGCCAAAAATTGATGGTATTTATCAATGATGTTGTAGTAAAAGGTTCTTTTGAGAATTGTGAAAGCAATAGAGTTCTAGACTTAATTAAAACTAAAATTAGATAAAAATATATATACAAAAATTTTCACAGATGAAGAGATGACCGGGACTCGGGATTCCACCAATTCTCACATTCATGCGGTTGAACTATTAATTCCAAACAATTAAAGCTCATAAAATAGCAAACATCGACTCTAAATCTTTGCCAAAGTAGATCCTCAAAACATTAATTGTATCCCCTAAGCATAGGTTATCTTAATTCAAAGCATAACCTATCTAATTGAATCACAACTAATTTTATCGAATCATAAATCAATTCAAAATAAGTGCAAAAATCATACGAGAAATTAAATAGAATTACCACATGGGTGAAAAACAGTTTCCTCCATCATCCCAGTGGTGGGGTTTAGCTCATCATTGTGTAAACTTTCTCAAGATATTGATTCATGCTCAAAAATAGTTTACAAATGATGAAAAGGAAGAAAATGATGAAAATCGGATGTTTGCAACGTTTATAATTATTGCAAATACCGTTACAGGAAACGATGACAATAAACTGCTGATGTTGCTGTATCTCTGTGACGCCCGAGAAACTGTCGTTGTTGTTGTTGCAAAGAACGACTGTCTTGGATAGTCTGTTCTTCACGTTTTCAGAAATGCAGCAGCAGAAAATGAATTCCTGCAACTCGATTTCTTGATTCTGTGATGCTCTGTTCTTCACCCAAACTCTCCATCCCGTTATTTGGTATACTATCAACTATTTATAACCCAACAGGGACAAGAATCTTCGCACATTACTCCGGAAAATTTTCATTTACTCGGAAAATATTTTTTTCTTGCCGGCCACGAGGTTTCTTCCCTGAATTAACTTCCCACTCTGTCAAAGAGTGCTTGATAGTCCTGAATATTCCATATTTATCTTCTTCACGATTCCACAGCGGCCAACATCTATCCAAGCACACGTATCCACGGTGTAATTCCATGAATAGATCCTCCTTTGCACACGCACCGCTGATTACTTCCACACGACAAACCAGCCAAATTGGATCCATTTTAACGGCCTTACCATCCCTGTTAAGATTATTCAATATGTCCCAAGCAATATCAGCCATTGAATCACACAAGAACCCCTTCAAAATTCGAACCCTAATTCTGCCAGCTTAAACATATTTTTCCCGCCAAATTCTGTAATTCAAATGAAGGAGATGAGGTTGCCCCTTATCCAGCTGCTTGGGTGCGAATATCCTGTGGGTGCCCCTTAGTAATTGGGTTACCCCTTATCCAAAGTGGGAGTCCAAATAGCAAATGTCCTCCGGGGGTGTTCCGAGCAACTTTTCGAGCCGAATTTTCCAACAATATTTATTTCCAAAAAATAGCTACAAACGCACGAAAACACCATAATAAGTACGAAATCGAGTACTAACAATACGAAACATTGAGAACAAATCAGACACAAAAATGTGTCTATCATCCACCCTAACTAAAGTACAGTTAAGTTTAGGTGTAAACACGATGTAACTAAATAATTCAAGTTTAAATTCTCACATAAGTATTGTCCACCTACTTTTTTTCAACACCGCTACTAACGGACAGTTAAGTATTTGATATATCCAAATTGTAACCAAATTTTAATTATTACAACCAATAGAGTTGTGCCAAGTGTCCTCACCGTAGCTTCTACATTAGAAAAGGCCTTTCTAGACCAATAGGAAGCGAGGGTTTCATCACCGTTTAACGTGAGAGCATATTTTGTAAAGGCCTTTAAGGGGGAAGATGTGAAGTGACTCTCAGATATGTTTATATGTCTTAGCATATTAGCATTTTTTTTTACTTCAGGAACGATAAACACAAATTAATTGTCTTAATTATGTCCATGCGCAATATTTTTCCTTGGGAAACTAAGCATATATTGGTTAATTCTTCGTTCGGAAATGACATAGGTGTTCTTGTTTTACAGATATAGATTGATTAATTCATACTTGTTGCCTTTATTTTTCAATTATAAAACAAATCCATTTGATTATCCGTATCCAATTTGTCCATCTATACATCCATTTGATGTCATCTGTTGCATAATGAAGTAAATGCGGATGCCAAATTAGAAATCCGTAATGAATTGGATTGGATGCGGATGAGGTAAAAATCGATCTTTACCGGCCCTTAAGATGACATACAACTCAAAAGGCTTGGGCCACGATCATTGCAAGCAAAAGACACGACAGCCTGGGTCGATAATTTATTCACCTAGCATGTTTTTTATTGCTAACTAATTTTTGATTCACCTGGCATGCTTCAAATCACAAAGTAGATTTGACACATAATCAAAAAAAATGACATCAAAATGCAACGTATACCTTTTTTTTTTTTAAGGAAAACAGGAGCAAAAAGCCCCAAATTTCATATATTTTTTAGAAGATTTACATCAATCAAATACATTGTAATGGAAATACATGAAGAAATACAAATATTATGTATTATAAAATACAACAAAAGTACTAAATACATGCATTCCATTGAGGAGGTTGATGATGATTGAGGGATGGTGAGAAAAATCTTTGATTCCACCATTTGAATTTTAATTCTTTAATGAAAACAATTTTTCTTCTTCATGAAGATAAGATTCTCCAAAAAGGAGTAATTTGCGGTGCATCGAAATTGCAATCACATCCAGCACCATGGATCTTCATTATGAGATCTCGTCTCCAAAGTGTTAATTGTGCTTGAATATATTTGAAATGATTAAAACAATCGATAGAAACGCCTTAAAAGGCTACATGAAATTGAATAATCACCAAACTAGGGATTATACTTTATTTAGATAATAGTAATTAGTATATGTACAAAACCTAAATTCTGCCCAGATTTCTAGAGATATATGATTAAAATCTGGGCAGAAAACTTAATTGAAAGGAAGATTAAACTTAAACTCAAAGTGTTTTTTGATTTGAAATGCAACGTATACCATTTTGTAGACGTACAACTCAAAATGCAGTTGTGCCAGGGTCATTGCAAGCAAATGACACCAAAGCCTTATTACGAATCTTATTATTGGGGCTTAACTCCGGATGAGTTTTTGGGGGCTGCATCAGGTCATTAGTAGTAATTCTCATAGCCCCTTATCTAATTATTTTCCATAATGGCTGAAATACCCTGATTTGATTAGTGTTAAATATGGTGATTATCTAAACTAATAATCATTAGGGTATAAACTAAGATTAATCATAATTTGACTATTTATTAAAAAAATATTTTTTTTTCTTCTCTTCTTCTTCATTATGATGAAGATGATGATCAAATTTTCATCATGATGAAGATGATATTCATTAAAAAAACAAATCCATTCTCTCTTTCTTCTTCTTATTCTTCTCCATCACATCGTGATTCTTCATCGAATCATGACGAAGATGACGATCATAAAAAAACCAAAATCTATTATTTTTCTTCCTCTATTCTTTTCATCTTCTCCATCGCGTAGAGATGATAGTGAAAATGCGGGACAACCACACCCAATATTTCTCTTAGCAATATGTATGGACTAACTCCAATATACTTTCAAGGAAATCAACTAGACAGTCAGACTCAATCTTAAGAAAAGTACATCCAAGAGTTATATCTCTATTTCTCAATTCAATCTGCAATCAATCAAATAGGAATATGCGAGCCCGATTGAATATAAGAAATAACTTGGACATCAAAAACCAATATCCAAGTGTCAATCAATTTAATCAACAACCCAAAGGTTGGATTCACAATTGATTGAACTTACGCACAACCTGTGATATTTCAATTATATAGAAAATATAATGCGGAAAAGAAACAGCACAGATACCAGAAATTTTGTTAACGAGGAAATCGCAAATGCAAAAAAAAAACCCGAGACCTAGTCTAGATTTGAACACCACACTATATTAAGTCGCTACAGTCACTAGCCTACTACAAATTAACTTCGGACCCGAATGTAATTGAGCCCTAACCAATTCACACTGATCAAGGTACAGTCACGTTCCTTACACCTTTGAATCCCAGCAGGAATCTACGCACTTGATTCCCTTAGCTGATCTCACCCACAACTAAGAGTTGCTACGACCCAAAGTCGAAGAATTGATAAACCAATATGTCTCACACAGAAAAGTCTATTAAATAGATAAATCTGTCTCCCACAGAAATGCCTAGAAGTTTTTGTTCTGTCTTTTGATAAATCAAGGTGAACAGTAAACCAACTGATATACCAGACTTATATTCCCGAAGAACAGCCTAGAAATATCAATCACCTCACAATAATCTTAATTGTATGGTAGCGAAACAAGATATTGTGGAATCACAAATGATGAGACGAAGATGTTTGTGACTACTTTTTATCTTGCCTATTGGAGAATAAATATCGAGAAAATGTTAGAGAAGATAGTACTCAATACGATACAAAACAGCAAGATCAGAACACGCAACTATAGAGAAAATAGTTGGGTCTGGCTTCACAATCCCAATGAAGTATTCAAGTTGTTAACCAACAGGGTTTCGTGAAAAACCTAAGGTTAAAGGAGAATCGACTCTAGTCGCAACTAGTATCACACATGAGGTATGGAGATTAGGTTTCTCAGTTGCTAGAGTTCTCCTTTATATAGTCTTCAAATCAGGGTTTGCAATATTCACCGTTAAATGAAAACCTGATTAGACTCAAGCTAATATCTTTCATCCGTTAGATCGAACTTAGCTTGTTACACACAAATGAAAAGTGACTTCGTTTACATATGAGTAACCGTACCTAAACGTGTACACCTTGTTGGCTCAACAATAGTTAACCGAAGTTAGCCATATGAACACTTTCATATCAACCATATTCATCTTAATGATAACTAGTTCAAATGACTCAAATGAAAATAGTTCTAGAGTTGTTCAATTGTTTATATTCTCATAGAAGTAAACAAGATACAATTGAAGCAAAATCGATTTTGATTCACTCGAATCAATTCATGAATATTATAGGCATGGTTTGAAAAAGATTGCATTCCTTATTATATAAATGTATTAGTTCATGAACAAACCGATTTTAGAACATAACATACTCAAGTATACAAATGGGTACGCATACCTAAGTGGCCAGACCAAGTTTGGGTTCGCCCCTATGCGAACGGGTACGCATATGAAAGTACGCATACTGTGTTGTATCCAATCATGGTTATTTGTTCTAAAATCCCATTTCAATCATTCTCGGAAGACGACAATAGATGTATCACACAAACTATTAGTATCAAAGCAATTTTCAAGTGATCGAACGATCAATACGAAACATTCCCAGTCTACATCAAATGACTGTCTCACACAAATCATGTAAGATGTTACAAGGCGATTTTCACATGATCATCTTTTGACTTTCGTCAAGAATGTAAGATGAACTTGGTTAAAGCGAAAGCTTACCAACATATATTTCGAGAAATATGTAAGCGAGTTAAACTCAGCTCGAAATATCAAATGTGTATAATCGAAGTTTATATAGCTATACGACTTTTATCTCAATTAGGAGAGATACAGTAGATAAACTTTTGAGTGATAAATGAGTTCAAGTATCCATATACCTTTTGTTGATGAAGTTCCACAAGCTCCCCTTAGTAGTTCTTCGTCTTCAATAGATGAATGCCATGAAGTCTAAATCTCAACTACACTTATTATCCTATATGAGACTTAGCTATGAGGTGACTAGAAATCAAGACTTATAGTTTTGGAAACTAAACTTGACAACAAGCTTGAGATAGCAACGCTTGCGCGTTTGACCGAGAAGTGCTCTAACAATCTTCCCCTTTGTCAATTTTGGTGACAAAACCATCAATACATATTGATTACAAAATAAATAAACTTTGTAGATTCTCATCCAAATGCTTGATTTCCTTGGTTCTTCAACATTACTCGAAATCTTTGTCACTTCCAAGTATTCCAGTGATTCTGAACGTGTTCAACTTAGCGTCTTAGTTGTTGAAGATCCGAAGCTATAACAATGAGAAAACAATAGCTCTCAATCATTGTTATATAGTGTCACAGTATCATTACACATCATCAAAGTCCAATTGTATCACAACTTTGACAACAATACTATGGGGATATGTATCACTCCCCCTTAGTCAATTGTAACACCATGTGTTTTTAGCATGGCACATGCTAAAGGATGCGCCATGGCCTGAGATAAAGCTTCATCCAAATCTTCCGTTGCGTGGGAAAAGGAACATCTTCCCTTGGTCAATGTGTTGACAATGTTCAGCCGACATGGCTGGGCATCGGGCTGGTAATGTACATCAGACATGGCGGGACATCATCTTGGCAGTGGACAACCGACATGGCTGGACATCATGCTGGTAATATACAACCGATATGTTAGGACATCAGCTTGGCAGTGGACATCCAGCATAGCTGGACATCGGGTTGGTAATGTACAACCAACATGGATGGACAACGGGTTGGCAGCGGACAACCAACATGGATGGACATCAGTTTGGCAGTGGAAAGTCAACATAGCTGGACATCAGGCTAGTAATTTATAGCTAACATGGCTGGACATCGAGTTGGTAGTAGACAACTAACATGGCTGGACATCGGGATGATTGGTAGCGGACAGCCAACATGGCTGGACATCTATTGGTAGCGGACAACCAACATGGCTGGGCATCGGGTTGGCAGTGGACAGCCAACATGGCCGGGTATATGGCAACGGCCATGAATATTAAAAGTGGGGAGTTGATGAATGATTTTTCATCTCATAATCAAAGTTGTAAAAATGTTAAGTTAACATATATAGGGAGGGGTACTTGGTTGAAGGTGCATATATGGACCATGCACCAAGTGAGATAGCCTTAGAGATGTACATCCATCACGACTAGACATTGGAGTGGCCTATGGGACAAAGATGGAAGTACAGCCATCACGACCCTTCAAGGGACATGGCTCAGTAAATTTTCAGCCGTCATGGCCGGACATTGAAACTGGCATGTGAGACAAAACTGAATGTACAGCCATTACTGTCGTACATCGCAGTTGGCCAAAATGGTAAGGTGAAACCATCATGGCATGGGGAGTTGATGAATGATTTTTTTCTCCCCCAATTTTAGTTGTAAAAATGTCAAATTAACATATATAGGGAGGGGTAGTTGGTTGATGGTGCATATGCTGACTATGCACCAAGTACGCTTCATAACTTAGATGGAAGAGTATAAATGATGCCTAAGTCTCATTTATAGTTGCGTAGCCTCGCGAAGAGGTCATTTGATGCTTAAGTATTGTTATGCCATATTGCGGACCAAACATGCATTACTTGGATGATGAAACAACCTATATGTACTACGCCATTACGTTTATTGCTTGCCCACGGCCTCGCAAACGAGTTGGTTTAAGTTTATGTCCCTTCGTGGATGAACTACAGTCTGTGCTTGATCCCTTTGAGTAGGTAAGGGTACGTAGGAAGCCGCAATGAGTTTCAGCATTGCCGATACAACACTTTGTCTCTCATATCATCTAATTGGGAGATAATTGTGACATTCTAGCCCCTCATATCATCTAAGCTCGGTAGATCGTCGCAAGAGATGATTGTGGCCAAACTTGATGTAACTAGTTGCATTCCATTCCTTGGATGCTCATACTTCCTATCAAGGCATTCGACATAGGCTTAAAAAAATGAGTATCGTAATTTAGCTCAAGTGGAGTCCATTTTGATGGGAAACGGCCCAAAGATCAAGATATGTGATCTAAAGATCCACATGGTTACCAGAATTTAGCCAAATTCCATTATAGTTGCAGGAAATCCTACAATACATCCCTCATAAGAATTCATCACAATCAACACATTTCTCAAGATCAATAACAACACTTTTTATTAATTGAATCTAGAAATTTTACAAGAAGGAAATGAAATCAAAATACAACACTGTTTCTGACTTTTTCTCTCCTCAAAACTTTCTCATCACTCAAAAAATTATCTCTCCCTTCCTTACACTTACTCAACTCTTTATATAGGATACTACATAGTGGATGACAGTTAAGTTGACCTTTATTTTCGGAACTGACTTGCGGTATTTCACAAGCTTACAAATGTTAATTTCGCGAACATCCAAAATTACGCTAGATCATCACACTTTTCTCATGTTTATGATGTCGTCATTTGTTACGTCATTTATGTAGTTAATCTGCGACGGCTTCGCAATGTGCTTTTTAATGGTAACTTCGCAAGGTCATTGTGGTTGTGATATTCTGATCCTACATCTTGCCTCTTCTCATGTATTCTCTACAAAGGTGAGAATGTCATGAGAAAATGTACTTCAAAATGCCGCAGTTGTTCATCTTTCCATATTCTTTCGTATTGACACAATTCTGTATTCTACGCAGTATTTATTACACGTATCTTTTCTTCCACCCATTTCTTGACACTTCTTTTTCAACCGCTATTTCTCAACCGTTCATGTCTACTCTTCGCATTAAGTGTGCTTAGCTTCTAGAGATTTATTCTCTCGATATATATTCTTCTCATTCTTCTCTTCTTTTTTACTTCTTTTTCGACTTCTCTGCAACTTTATTTCACTGTTCTTCTGTAAATTCCATATCTGCTGCTACTGTAATTTTTCGTAAACCTTCTTATATTTCGATTTTTATCTTATCCTTCATTCCCATACTTAAAATGCCTCCAAGCGGTCATAAAGCTAAAAATTCTCTTGAGGGGATTCAGAAAGATTTCCAAAATAAAGGTTTCACATTATCCGCTATCCCTCATCAAGTAGCTACTTCCATTCTTTATGATAAATTATTTTCTGATCATCACTGTGATGATAAAGAGATCATAGTTTCGTTGGGTCAGATTCTCGCTGGCCTTCCTATCCCTCTTTATGATCCTAACCTTCCTTTATTCTATGAAATACTCTCCCATGCAAAGTTTTCGCGAGCAATATATCAATTAAGTGGGGATTGCATTCGCTTAATGCTTGAATTCGCCAACCATGGTGCTGTCAAAGGGTCTCTTTATTCAAAAGATGTTAGGGATACTGAAGTTAAGGAATTAGAAATTCTTCCCGAAAAATACACCCCAGAAAGCTTCTTTGATAATTATGAACTAATACCTGATGAAGAACGTCAAAACTTCATTTGGTATTCGCTTGAAGAGAAAGGAAAATGTCGATGACGATAAAAAGCTTATGCATGACATTGATTGGCATTCTGGAAAGAATAAAACTCCTCGCCAATCCAAAGATAAAAAGTGGTGCGTCTTTCCACTGAGTTTGAGTGGCCCTTATGTTTCTGGTTCACATGTGCTTCCTGCGAATATCGCTACTTACCAACCTTGGGTATTTATTTGGCCTGAGAAATAGAAAGAGGTATGTTTCTTTCGTTCAGTCTATTATCTTCACTCCTCTTTGTACTTATTAACTTCGCGAAAACTTCAGATTGACAAGTTAAGAAGAAACTACAAGAGAACTAGCAAGGAAAGCATCCTAGCAGCACTTCGCTCAATCACGGATGAAATAAGAAATACTTTACTTTACCATTTTTAACAATATTGTTTCCTTTCTTTCTTATCTTTATTCGTTTGCGTAGATTGGCGTTGTAGTTGCGGAAGAAGAATGGTCTAATGCTGTGAAGACCAAAGGAAAGGGTAAAAATATTCTTCGCAAGGAAGAATTCACTGCCCCATATTCAAAGAAAATAAAAGTATGCTCTCCCTCTCCTTCAAGTTCCCATTCTGATGAGAGTACAAATGATGATGATGTATTCGCAAAGGAATGTGCCTCTTCTGAGTCTTCAATAACATAATTGTCTAGCATCTTTTCTGATTCCACGCAAGGGATTGGTGATGAAAATCTCACCAATACATGCAAAGCTCTTGCGAATATCTGTGACTCCACTCTATTGGATGGTGATAGTTCTCTTCACGGAGTTTCTAGATCAGGACTCCTGACTTTCTGAACTCACTTGGTATTTTGGTATGCTTTCATTTCTTTGTTTCTTCTTTATACTTATAATTCAAAATTATATCTATCTTGATAATTTTTGTTTTCTTTCGCAGACTGGAAGAGATTCTTTCGCTGTTGCCTCAGATTTGGAAAAAATACGTGGGGATTTTGAAAAGAAGATTCTTCTACTTCGCCAGAGAAGCGAAGAACTGGAGATTGAAGCTGCTGATCTTCGCGAAAAGAATAAGCAGTTGGATTCTGAAAATTCCACTCATAAGAAAAAAATATCTAGTCTTCAAGATGCCAATAAGTAACTCTATGGTATAAAGCTTTTCTTCCTTTTCTTCATTTCATTTTCTCATTATCTTTCCTCATATGATTTACCATTTTCGCAAACGTTTATGGTCTTTCTGATGAAGCTACCATTCTTCGTTCTTTTCCCGAACCCACAGATAATGATACCCTTCTTGAACTCCTTAATAATTCTTTAAATAGTTTTTCAAACGACCAGATTAAGTCCCTTTCCGCAGATGAACTCAGATCCAAACTTCGCCTCTTAGAGATTGACCATAGATCCAGCTTGGGCTTAGCCAATAAATTTAAGCGTTTCTATCTTAACTCTAAAGAGGAAATTAATAGTTTAAGGACCAAGAACAGTGACCTTATAGATGATAAAGATCGCATTTCTAACCAGGGTTCTCTGACTTTAGCGAAATTCCAAGAAACCCTTCTTGAGATCCAAATTGAATTAGATGAACTTAAACACAAAAATGTTGTGCTTAGCGAGAGAGAGAATCAAATTCGTTCCCTCCTTCTTATAACTAATGATGATGAATTCGCTTGGGCTGCGAAAGTTCTAGATGACGCCAGAAATAATATAGGTGTAAGCGTTAGTCTCCACGCCGAGCACACAGTCTTGGTTAGAGATATGCTTTCTGACAGAGAAGGTTGTTAACTGTTCTTCCTTGTTAATTATTTGTCCTTCATAAATTTCCACTAAATTATTGATTCATTGTTATATTTTCGTAGAAGCTGAAGAGATATTTTGCAAAAGAATCGAAGAACTTGAGGATGAGAAGGAACATCTCGCAAAGGATCTTTATTCTCGCAATGATAAATGTTCTAGACTGAAGAACCAATTAAATATCACAGTTGCGAATTTTAAGAATGACGTTAATACTTTTCGTAACCAAACTATCAAAAAGGTATGCGATGACAACAACATCCTTTATTCTACATATCCTTGCCTCTTGGAATAAGTTCCAAAGAATGTACCTCCTCTGGTCATCTCTGATAGTGATGCTAGCGAAGATGAATAATCTGATGAAGATATAGAAGAAGAAAAGTCTGACGCTAGTGAGGAAGGAGAAGAGTCTGATGAAGATGATGAAGAATCAAGAAAGAGATAATTTTTGTTTCCTTCTTTGGTTTTTTGTAATATCTGTATATTTGTCCTTTAATCTTCTATTTTTGTAATCTATCACTGCGAATTTCTTCAGTTTTCGATACAAGTTCTTATTTCTTTTTGTTTCTACCTGCACGTGTTAGAGAACACAATTCTTTCTTTTACAATATGGGTTAATCAATATACAAATATTGATCTTTTATCTTATGCGTAAATCTATCATATGGAGACAAATAACATTTTCTCGTTCTATGCATTCCCATACTTGCCTCAGTTATTTGTATTCAAATGAAAGGTTAAGCAAGTTACCTTTGTATAGTAAGATTGTTGTGAAATCTTTCAGTATATGCATTCCTAAATCTCGCAGTTATTTCTGCATAATCTCGCAATCACATATTTTAGGATTGCAATCTTTTTTGTATTCTGATGTGGTCTTATTTTGCCTTCCTAAGTAAAGGTATTATTTTGCCACCTCTTGTCATTGCGACAAAATCGCAAGACGTCTTTGCATTTTCATGCAAAAACCCCTTGATCTTGCCTTAACCTTTTTCTCTTATAATTTTTGTTGCGAAAATATAACATGCCTAAATATTCTTGCGAAAATAAAGCCCCATGACATTGTCGTCTTGCGACGAAATCGCAAGACGTCCTTACACTTTCCTGTACTGACCCATTGATCTCGTCTTATATTTCTCTTTTGTATTATTGCCTCTTCAGGATTTTCGCACAAATATGCTAAGCCTAAATATTCTTGCGAAAATAAAGCCTCATGACATTTGCGTCTTAAGACACTTATCAGCTCCCTAATGGAGGGTGCCGCCCTTATATTCCCCCTAGTTTCCCATTCAAGGAGACGTACTTCTACCATACAAGACTAGCTCCTCCCATCCAGTCTTGACAACAACTAGTTATTTTCGCATCCTCTTATCCCTTTTGCCTATATGGATTATGGTTACTAGACTGCACCCTAAGTGGGGTTTTCTTCAGGCCGAGTACATCATAGCCAAGACTTGTCAAGAATGACAAGGTACGCTCCAGACGCCCCGGGAACTCTTGACTAAACCGTATACCTCAGCGCCTTGGTCATATTCTGCACTCCTTAGAAGATACCCTCAGTCGTCCAACCTGAATCATAAGTCTAGGTTGAAAATCCAAGGTATCTCTCCTGGATGGGTTTTTATTGACCCCAAATCTCCATGGCTTAGGTTCCAGTAGAGGTGTAACCTTTTCTCCGAGCCATGCAACAGGTACCCCCTTCTATGACGCACTTTAGGTCTTACATTTTCCTCTTACGAAACTTTGATTTCGCGAACTAGGGTGCACGCCATGGTAGGTTTGCCCCATTCTGATTGTTCTGATTATTCTATTTTTGCATTTCAACTCTTATTGTAATTTCTCAATTCTCGGCTTTGTTATTTTATAAAATATATTTTTTGAAATTTTTTGTAACAAATCAGTCATACATTTTTCTTTCTTTTCTCAATTTTATTCGATATCAAATTCTAAGCTTATTACCTTTGTTGTTTTCTGCCTCTGCATTATTGATATTTTCTTCTACTTTCTTGCTTTCTGTGAATGCTTCGCCATTTCCTATTTTCAGCAAACATTTACTTCACAACATTTCTTATTTTCTCTTCTCTACTTCATCAACCATCAATCTCTCACTTTTCTGCATTCCTTTGATGTTACGTTTCCAATTCTCTTTCTTTGTAGTTCGTTCTTCGCACGACTCAACATCAATTTCATAACACTTCTTTCCTTTAATCTAATCTCCTTTTATAATGCCAACTCCACTTGGATGAGGGAACTTGATGCACTGATGAAATGTCGATGCTACGCCTAGAATCCCATGTAATTAAGGTCTGCCAATTAAGGCGTTGTATGGTGACTCCACGTCAACAACACAAAACTGAATTTCAGAAGATATTCCTTTCAATGGAATTTGCATAGTGACTTCACCTTTAGGTTTATTAGAAGTTCCGTTGAAACCATAGATTTTGTAAGTTTAAGGTATCAAATCTTCATCTTTTCCACCCATAGTTTTCTAAGCATGATAGAACAGGATATCCACAGAACTTCTAGTATCAATTAAAACTTTATTGATTGCCCATGAGTCATCAGCTTCTTCATCTTCATCATCACTTGGTTTTGGATTAATCTTTAATCTCACCACTAATGGGTTTTCATGCATTTCTCCTCCTTGAGGTACTTCTTCTACGATGAAGGAAATAGTCTGCTTTTGCCAATCTTTTAACGGCGAGACCTTCGCAATGTTCATTATTTCTCCCATCAGCATCTCTTGCAAAAACTCTGCTCATAAAATTATCGTGAAAGTCTTCAATCGTTTTGTATGAATGTACAATAGATTTACAAAATTGATTCTTCGCCTTTGCTCCAACTTCTATTACAAATGTTTCTCCTCCTTTTGTTGTATTAACTCTGCGAATTTCTGGTGGGGGTGGTAACGGTTGAGATTGAGGTTGTCCCATGAGAAAATGATTTAATTTTCCTTGATATATCATTCTGAGAATGATGCTCTTTATATTTCTGCAGTCATTTGTTGAATGTCCATGAAAATGATGGTAAGAACGAAATTTTTTACTTCGGTGATTTGGAGGTGGCTCTTTTCCTATATTCCAGGGTGCTGGTATATTCTCCATCAAGATTATAGATTCCCATATTTTTTCTACACTAGCACTCAGAGGTGGCATCTTGATCTCTTCCCATATCATCTTATGATTTCCTTGGCCTCTGTGATAATTTTGCCTTTGACCTATATATGTTTCTTGCAGCTGATCAAGTCTTGGAATATTGTTATTTCCATCTCGGCTATAGAAGTTTCTTTCTATTTCAAATTCTTCTTGATCACAACTCCCCATAGCTACTAGCTTCTGCTGACTATTCTCTATCATCTTTTCTGGTTGTGTCTGCGAAATACTCGCCACTGTGTTTATCAATTTCGGTTATAGGCTTGCATTCGCTGCTTTTGAACTTGTGTTCGCAACTGGGTATAATTCCATCTCATTTTGTTTTTCCTCGAGATCAATATATTCTTCCTGAAGCTCTCGCAATTCAGTCATTGTGATTGTATTATTAATTCTGAAAATTTGAATGTGCAGCAGATTGGTTGCGAACATTGCGTTAATGAATGATAGAATAAGGTATCTCTCATCCACACGGCCAGCCATTTCACTACACATTTACTTCCATCTTATGGTTAAGTGTTTTAAACTTTCGCCAATACTTTGTTTTAGCCCAAATACATCTTCAATGCTAGGTCACGAAGAATAATTACTTATATACGCCCCTAAGAACGTAGTCTGCAAATGATTAAAAGATGTTATAGTATTCTTTGGTAAACCCTCATACCATTTCAATGCATCTCTTGTTAAGCTGGATGCGAAATACTTGCACAATACATCATCATGATTTTCCCATTGTAGCATGCATCTCACATACGCTTTGACGTGTTGAACTGCGCAAGTTGTTCCATCAAATATACTAGTTAATGCAGGCAGATTGCATTTTGGGGGTATTCCTCTCAATTGCACTTCTTGTGTGAATGGATTTTTCGAAGCTTCCTCTATGGCTTAGTCCAATTGTATCATGCCTCCTTCTTTTCTGTTATTTAACATCCCTCTCATTTCTGCTAGTTCTCTTAAGATTTGTTCATTTACACCTGGGTTTTGGTCCATTGGCCTCTTTAATTATGCTTTTCTTCTTCTTCGTTCATGTCTATCTTGTCTTGAGAAATTTTTATTTTCTTCTTCATTATTTTCTTCTTGTATTTCCATGCGATCTCCTCTTTCATAAATTCACACATGATTGTATATCTCATTTTCTCCTTTGCGATTTTGGTCATTCCTCATCAATTCTCTTTGTTTCCTTTCAGCCCTCCTTTGTATTCTATCATATTCCTCATTGATATTTCCATTATTGCGATTTTGTTCAAGCCTTGTTTCTCGATTAGCATGATTGTTCTGGTGTATTGCCTCTTGGAGCTCTTGTTCCTCCACTTCTGCTCTCAACCTTTCCCTTTCGCAAGCTATACGTGCTTGTTCAACATAATGTCTTTCAATTTCATCTTCAATTATTTGTTGATTTCTTTGAATTTCTCTCCTATGTAATATTCTCCTTCCTTCTTCCTGATTTTCTTCGCCATCTTGATTATTTCGCTCATGACGTCGTACGTTCCCCTGATTCCTGTTGTTTTGTCCATTTTGGAGAATTTCGCCCTGTGGGATGTAACGATCTTCAACTATTTCTCTCCTTTCGTGACGTTCTTCATTTGGATTTTGTATTTCTTTTCGATTTCCTTCTCAAATATTTACCATAGGCGAATTTCGTCTCACTTCACTTCTAATTGATCTTGAGCTTGATCTTGTAGTACTTCTTGACCTTCTATTCTGTAATCTCATGTTTTCCATCCTCAATTCATGATTTTTGCTTGTCAAATTTGCACGTTCTTCCGCTTCTAATCACCTTTCTTCATGTTTCCTTTGCCTTAATGCCTCTAGTGCTTCAATCCCTTAATTTCCATGAATTATTCCTCCAATTCCTTCCTGATCTTCCTCTTCTTGTTTATTGTTTCTTAATTGTCGCTCCTATTCCTCTTCGTCCGCTGAATCTGACTGCCAAGTGTGTACACTCACTCTGTCATAATCTATAGTTCTATTTTGTGCCGGTGTACGCTGAATTGGTTGTTAAATTTGATTTTCTCCATTGTTTCTTGTATTCATTCTTGAAGGTTCTCCGGTTTCATTTCCTCCTTCTCCAGCAAGCCTCTTACTCCTTCTAACATTTGTTGGTTGTCTTGAAGCATTTCTTCTTCTAGCTATTTTTTCAATCTTAATGAATTGTTGAAAATTATATGAAACTCTTCACCAACTATTCCAAATTCTTTCAAATCACAATACTAATATTTACGTTAAAAACAATGTCAAATCCATGTTTCTAGCGCCAATATATAGTTGCAGGAAATCCTACAATACATCCCTCATAAGAATTCATCACAATCAACACATTTCTCAAGATCAATAACGACACTTTTTATTAATTGAATCTTGAAATTTTACAAGAAGGAAATGAAATCAAAATACAACACTGTTTCTGACTTTCTCTCTCCTCAAAACTTTCTCATCACTCTAAAAATTATCTCTCCCTTCTTTACGCCTATGCAACTCTTTATATAGGATATTACATAGTGGATGACAGCTAAGTTGACTTTTATTTTTGGATATGACTTGCGGTATTTCGCAAGCTTACAAATGTTAATTTCGCGAACATCCTAAATTTCGCTAGAACATCACACTTTTCTCATGTTTATGTTGTCATCACCTGTTACGTCATTTCTGTAGTTAATCTGCGACGGCTTCTCAATGTGCTTTTTGATGGTAACTTCGCAAGGTCATTGTTGTTGCGATATTCTGATCCTACATCTATCGTTTAGGGCCACAAAAGGTCGTTTTTGCCGTATTAAGAAAGTGTTTATTTTCTTAATAAACCCTTTGCGGAACAAGGGTAAGTTGAAATGGTGTCGAAGCTTAAATAGCTGCATCATGCTCCACGAGCATGCTTGCAAGGGAAAATGGACGTGCATTTTCCTATTATTGATGGTGGTTTTTAAACAAGGGGTAAAATCGTAAACCCCATGACCTAGTGTTACCCGCAACATATTAACTAAGAGCATTTAACTCAGGTGTAAATAATTAATAGGGGTATTTTTTCAAAATACCAGATTAGGTTTTCGACCGCGAACCTAATTCCAAAACCAAGCCGCACACTGCGCATCATGGAAACAATGCCAAACCAAGCCGCTGCACCATGGCACCATGGAAACAGCGAGCCAAGCCACACACTGCGCATCATGGCAACAATGCCAAACCAAGCCGCACACTGCGCACCATGGAAACAGTGCCAAGCCAAGCCGCACACTGCGCATCATGGCAACAATGCCAAACCAAGCCGCACACTGCGCACCGTGGCAACAATGCCAAACCAAGCCGCATACTGCGCATCATGGAAACAATGCCAAACCAAGCCGCACACTGCGCACCATGGCAATAATGCCAAACCAAGCCGCACACTGCGCACCATGGCAACAACGCCAAAACAAAGCCGCACACTGCGCACCATGGCAGCGACGCCAAAACCAAACTACACATCGCACTCATTGGCAACCATGCCAAACTAAGCCGCTATGCCATTGGCACATGCAAAATATAGCGCCCTAGGTTTGAAAAACGTGCAACTAGGTCAACATGGCCGTACGTGCCATTGGCACATGCCAACACGTACCACAAGCCATATTTCCAAGCCTCTATTCCATTGGCGCATGCCAAATATAGCTCCCTAGGCTTGAAAAGCATGCAACCTAGGCCAAGTCGGCCACACATGTCATTGTCACATGCCAACATGCTCGCTGGTAGCTTTTCCTACCAAGGCCACGGCCTAACGGCGCATGCCATTGGCACATGCCAACATGCTCGCTGGTAGCTTTTCCTACCAAGGCCATTTTGACCCCTAACGGCCACGCATGCCATTGGCACATGCCAACATGCTCGTTGGTAGCTTTTCCTACCAAGGTCACGGCCCTAACGGCCACGCATTCCATTGGCACATGCCAACATGCTCGCTGGTAGCTTTTCCTACCCAGCGATCACTTAACGGGCACGCATGCCATTGGCACATGCCAAACACACACGCTGGTAGCCTAACTTGCAAACCGTTCAACCTACACCAAGGCATTCAGCCACATGCCAAACACACGGGTATCCTAACTTGCAAAACGTGTAACCTACCACCAAGGCATTTCGCACATGCCATTGGCACATGCCACACACCAGCTGCCTGGCATTGCCACTTACAATCTTCTACCAAGGCATTCCGCACATGCCACGCACGCCACTAAGCGGCTCTGGCATTGCCACTTGCGCTCAAGTACAACCCGCAACAAGGGCATTCTGCACATGCTACACGCGCCACTAGCAGCGCCACTTGCACTCAAGGTGCAACCAATACTGAGATATCAACACAAATTGGGGGATGCTTTCCAGGGTTTTGGTTTTGGCATGGTCACGGCAGGCATAATTACGCCTTACGCTCACATTAGGAAGCGTGAAAAGGAATAAAGCGGTCAAATAAATGAGGAAATAATGGTGAAAACGTTTTCACCCATAAATACCTTGCGGTTACCACCTCCTCTCATTATTTCACCCTTTACTCTCTTCCTTCATGAGGCCAGGGTACGTTTCAATCTTGACTTGTATAAATAGGTCTTACCTATTTCCACCAGACAACAAGTCTCGGTCAGGAGAAAAATACTACACTCTCAGAAAGGCAACTTTGCAAGCTCTCCCAAAATCTTTCATCTCTTGCAAGCTTCCCAAGCTTCTACTTTCTGATACAAGTCGAGATACTACTCTCCCAGAATTATTCTGGTCTCAACACATTTCTTTTCTTCCCTCCCCAAATCAACCCTTCTCCTCCACTTTGTGACCGAAGCAAGTCTGGAACGACCATTTCTTGGTTTAGGCCGGACTTGTACATATTGATCTCTCGAATCTATAAAGTGCTCACGTGCAGCATGTTTGTTTAGGGTTTGAACCAGTTTCTCACTCACCTACCGAAATTGGCAGAAACGATTTTCACCCATAAACACCTATCTTTAAGGCTCGAATCGTAGCTTCATCTTGGCGCATCGGGGAAGTTACGAGCTGCAGGGCAACGCGCCAAAGGTATAATTTTCCGGTCCGTCACAGTTGGTATCAGAGAAAGTTCCGAGATAAATCTACGGACTGTGAGTAATGGACTCGTGAAATGAGTATTTTCCAAAAGGAAATAAAGTTGGGGAGTAAGCCAAATTTTGCGCGAAAAGAGTTACTAACTGCTATGCCAGTTATATTAAGAATCGATTTGAGCTTGTTTGAGTACTGTGAGTTTTCCTGGCCTAAGTGGCACCCACTTACGAGTGGAAATCAGGAAGACCGTCTAGGACGGTGGGTAGACAATGGGACTGATCATCCCCACACATTGGAAACTGGCCATTGGTGTGCGCTGTCAGGCCCGACTAGCTTCCCACTTACGAGTGGCAATCTGGATGACCTTGGTGGGCAACTGGATACTGTTCCACACAGTACTGTTCTAATATCTTGTCATTTCGAGGACATCTTTCAACTTGTGAACCTTAGGGATTTCTGGGTGGTAGTATGGGATGCCATATCTAGGATACCTGGTCGAGATATCCTCTTGGCACTGGCCAATTATGATTCTTGGTATTGTTGTGGGTACTTTTGGATTCATGGGCAGGAGGTATGGGACGGTTGCTCAGAAGTTCTAAATTGTTGTTCAAGATAACTTGAAGAAACCAGTGATTTCTGAGCATCTGGTATGAGACTTTTGCTTCGGAAATCCAAAACGAAGAGATTGTCCACAATAGTTTTTGTTTTGAATTTCGGGGACAAAATTCTTTAAAGGGGTCAATAATGTAACACCATGTGTTTTTAACATGAAACATGCTAAAGGATGTGCCATGGCTTGAGATGAAGCTTCATCCAAAGCTTTCGTTGCGTGGGAAAAGGAACATTGGCCCTTGGACAATGTGTTGACAATGTACAACTGACATGGCTGTACATCATCTTGGCAGTGGACATCCGACATGGATAGACATCGGGCTGGTAATGTATAGCCAGCATGTCTGGACCACGGGTTAGCAGCGGACAACCGACATGGCTGGACATCTGGTTGGCAGTGGAAAGTCAACATAGCTGGACATCGGGCTAGTAATTTATAGCCAACATGGCTGGACATCGATTTGGCAGCGGACATCCAACATGGCTGGACATCGGGATGATTGGTAGCTGATAGCCAACATGGATGGACATCTATTGGTAGCGGACAGCCAACATGACTGGACATCGGGTTGGAAGTGGACAGCCAACATGGCCGGGTATATGGCAACGGCCATGAATAGTAAAAGTGGGGAGTTGATGAATGATTTTTCCTCTCCTAATCAAAGTTGTAAAAATGTTAAGTTAACATATATAGGGAGGGGTACTTGGTTTAAGGTGCATATACGGACCATGCACCAAGTGAGATAGCCTTAGAGATGTACAACCATCACGACTGGACATTGGAGTGGCATATGGGCCAAAGATGGAAGTACAACCATCACGACCCTTCACGGGACATGGCTCAGTAAATGTTCAGCCGTCATGGCCGGACATTGAAACTGGCATGTGAGCCAAAACTGAATGTACAACCATTACGTCCGTACATCGCAGTTGGCCAGCATGGTAAGGTGCAGCCATCATGGCCCGGGGAGTAAATGAATGATTTTTCCTACCCCAATTTGAGTTGTAAAAATTTCAAATTAACATATATAGGGAGGGGTAGTTGGTTGATGGTGCATATGCGGACTATGCACCAAGTACGCTTCATAGGTTAGCCGGAAGAGTATAAATGATGCCTAAGGCTAATTTTTAGTTGCGTAGCCTCGCGAAGAGGGAATTTAATGCTTAGGCATCGTTATGCCATATTGCGGACCAAACATGCATCACTTGGATGACGAAACTACCTATACGTACTAGGCCATTACCTTTATGGCTTGGCCACAACCTCAAAAATGAGTTGGTTTAAGTTTATGTCCCTTCGTGGATGAACTACGGTCTGTGCTTGATCCCTTTAGAGTATGGAAGGGTATGTATGCAGTCGCAATGAGTTGCAGCATTGCCGGTCCAGCACTTTGTCGATCATATCATCTAATTGGGAGATTATTGCGACATTCTGGCCCCTCATATCATCTAAGATCGGTAGCTCAACGCAAGAGATGATTGTGGCCAAACTTGATGAGGCTAGTTGCATTCAATTCCTTAGATGCTCATACTTCCTATCAAGGCGTTCGACATAGGATAAAAAAAAACCGAGTGTCATAATTTAGCTCAAAAAGAGTCCGTTTTAACGGGAAATAGCCCAAAAATCAAGACATGTGATCTATAAATCCACATGGTCACAAGAATTTAGCAAAATTCCATCGTTTAGGGCCTCAAAAGGTCGTTTTTGCCGTATTAAGAAGGTTTTTATTTTCTTAATAAACCCTTTGCGGAACAAGGGTAAGTTGGAACGGTGTGGAAGCTTAAATAGCTGCATCATGCTCCACGAGCATGCTTGTAAGGGCAAATGTACGTGCATTTTCATATCTTTAAGGCCCGGATCGTAAATTCATCATGGCGCATCGGGGAAGTTACGATCTGCGGGGCAACGCGCCAAAGGCGTAATTTTCCGGCCTGTCACATCAATACTTCATCTCACATGAAAACCACTCCCCCTTACATTATGATCCGTAAACCTTTTTTTTTTTTTTTTTGTAGTGTGAACTATACATTAATTCTTCCCCTTTTTTTCAATATAAATTGGCAAAGGTACGAAAACTAGTGGGATCATAATGAAATTCTCATAGAGATACTTCACGACTAAAAGAGAACATATCAACTTTGTTTAGATGTAATCATATAGTCGAAACTAAATGTATTCATCAAGGAGTTTATAAAGATACAAGACGCGAAAAGAAGGATTTCTTTCGACATTAACAAATTACATGAAAAATGAATTTGTATCCAAAAAGCTCAATTAAATTAACAACAAGAGAACCCATGATTAATTTAATCGGAAATGCTCAACATAAGAGAACTTACAGAGCCACACAGTACTTTCACATAGAAGTGGATCAGGGAAAGACCAATACTGCGGAAGATTGATTTGATTTTTCATCAATATTTTCATAAAGACATATAATAGACTTAATCTTTGCAATCAAAAGTTCATCCTATCTTCATCAATATTTGCATAATGAAATAATAGGCTTAACTTTTTACATACTAGTGTTCTGCACGTGCAAGGTGGGTCCAACGAAATTACTAATATGCCCTTCTTCTTATTTTTGCAAACCATAAATATTGGGTTAGCTTAGGGAAAAAAAATATAATTTGGCGTTTAATTTTGGGTATTACCATATTTTCCCTGTCATATTACCATTTTGCCCTCAAATTATATTTCCATTTTGGATTTTAATATGTGAACATAAGGGTGAAATCGTCAAAAAAAATTGCAGCTTCAAAGTGCAACAGTAAGGGGTCTTCCCTTTATATAGTAGAATAGATATGGGACAATCATAGTTCACGGACGCAAACACACATATCCCATAAATTTTTTGCAATATATAAAACCAATAAAGATTAATACTGCAAAATCATCTTTCAAATAAACTTTAGAAGTAATTAAATCTAAAAACATTTCAAAATGAAAATCGTTGGAAAAAGCTATGTGTACTCACAATAATTGATATTCCAAACCCTAGTTATCCTTCTTAAAACACAAGAATAAATTCTCATAAGAAGTTTCCTAGACAAAACAAAAAATCAATTTTGTTTGATAACATCATACCTTTGAAAAGGTCCATCATAAAAAGGTATCACTGATATCCTTAATTCTTTTGACCATGGAGACTCCATGTTCATGAGTTAGAACATTAACTTTCCGATCAATAATGCGGCCAAGATGCCTAGCTTTGACACAGTCCATGATGAGTTTCTTCTGATTCCTGATCAAGATCTTTTGATTATCAAGGATTTTTTTTTCTGACCATCAATAAGCTAATTTATTTGTAGTTGAAGATTTTCAAATTCGACCTTAGAGTCATTCTGAAAAAAGATTTAAAACATTGACAGATTCTCCAATCCAGGAGTTGTACTATTTTCTTTCAATCATCTTCTTCGGGACAAGTTCTTGAACAGAATCATATCTTTAATATCTTCTTCCATCTCAAGATTCACCACTTCTTGAGGTCTTGAGGAGTTCGAAATAGGGAAGGAAACACAAAATATATATGTTTACAAACAAGAGAAGCACAACCTTGTTTATAAAAACCCTAAAAACTCCCAAGAGAGACACAGACGTTCGTGGACTGGATGTGAAAGCTTAATGGATCAGATGAGATCTAAGCAAAAATAAATAATCTCTATTTTTAGATATCTCTTACCATCACGGCTCAATAATTAAAAGATTTAATCAGAGCATAAGGATGAGATACACTAGTTACAAGGAGTCAAGAAATGACTCAACCTTCACAAAAGAAGAATACATCTAAATCAAACACAAGACAAATGGTAACCTAATATAGACTTGAGCATCTCGCAAATGTCATCCTTGCAACTCTCAAGTTAGATACAAGGATGAAATTC
Organism: Papaver bracteatum; assembly: GCA_023529315.1. NCBI lineage: Eukaryota > Viridiplantae > Streptophyta > Magnoliopsida > Ranunculales > Papaveraceae > Papaver > Papaver bracteatum. Next base: position 15,822 of record JAJJWX010003459.1, on the reverse strand, counting down.
CTAGATCTAGGTAGCAAAGTGAGATGTAATCCCACCATGAGTATTGAGAGATGAGTTGTAAACACCATCTGAGAGTTTGAACCTAGCATTCCTTACCTTTCGTCTGCTATTTCGTATTCCAGAAGAATTCGACATAAGCTTTTTAGAAAATCCGTCAAAGGATTTTTCCGAGGATTAAGTCTAGGACCTCTAGAAATCGGTTCCAGGGGATTAGAAGAGAGAGATCTCCACCTTCTAGACTTAGATTTTCCAAACTTAATCTCAATAATACTGGGAACACGTAAGTTTGCAGCGCATAAACTAGCATCATTAAGAGGGACACGATTCCTATGGTGATTTCTAGAGTGACTCTGGAAACCTTGTACATGAGAATTCTGGTTTTCTGCAAGAATGAAATTCATTGTGGGTGTCGTTAGACAATTTACTCTGTCAACAGCAAAATAATTATATTTTGAAGCTCAGTAATATGTTTCTTTCTAGCAAAACAATGAAAATCATAATGATTTATTTTCCCACGGAAGGAACATGTTCGTGCAAGAGAAATATCAGAAGAACCTTGTTTTAAATTAGTAGCCCTATTAGAAGACTGCAAGACATGTGAACATTTCTTACCAGATGCTTCTTTTGAAGTATTTTTCTTCATGTACAGTAATCCCTTATGAGAATTAGAGATTGGCACGGAAGAAGATTTACTCAATAAAACAAATTTTTCCCTTTCCAAGGATTTGCACCTGCTCCTGGCTAAACGAGAGATGTAACTTAGATCCTTTTTTCAACACGAATGTTGTTCAGATCTGATGAATGAGTCCCGATCAAACATTTTTGTCTAATTGAATCTTCTTTAACAATATCCTCAAGAGTACTAATATTTTCACGCTGCAAAGTAGTTTCTTGAACAAGTTTTTTGATATTGTAAGAGAATGATTCAATGATGCTATAGAGTTCCCGTTCTCGACCAAGAGACTTTTCAAGTTCATAAATGAGCTGATCATGTTTTTCTTTAAGAGAAATTATCATAGCTCCTTGAAAATCAATAAACTCAGCAGTTTTTTTTTTTTAGTTCTGGTGAGTTCCATTTCAGTTTTAGACATAGTATTAAATGTCATATCAGAGGGAATGTTATCAGAATTTGATAGAAAAAAATTCTTACCTCGATTCTAAGAATCTGCAAACGAAGCATCCTTGAGGTGCTAAGCCCAAGACATTTAGCATAATCAAACCTTTTGGAACACATTTCTAAATGCGCGAGTGAGATAAACAACTATCCACATAAATCAGATTGCCACAAACACAGACTTATGAGGTCTTAAATGTGTTTGCCTGCTCGGATACCAATTGAAAAAGCAGTGGTCTAACAACCACACCCAATATTTCGCTTAGAAATTTGTATGGACTAACTCCAATATACTTTCAAGAGAATCAACTAGACAGTCAGACTCAATCTTAAGAAAAGTATATCCAAGAGTTATATATCTATTTCTCAATTCAATCGCAATCAGACAAATAGGAATTTGCGAGCCCGATTGAATATAAGAAATAACTTGTACGTCCTCAAAAACTAATATCCAAGCGTCAATCAATTTAATCAACAACACAAGGGTTGGATTCACAATTAATTGAACTTACGCACAATCTGTGATATTTCAATTATATATAAATATAATGTGGAAAAGAAATAACACAGACACCAGAAATTTTATTAACGAGGAAACCGCAAATGCAGGAAAAACCCCGAGACTTAGTCCATATTTGAACACCACACTATGTTAAGCCGTTACTGACACTAGCCTACTACAAGTTAACTTCGGACTGGAATGTAGTTGAGCCCTAACCAATCTAAGCCATTACTGACGCACTTGATTCCCTTAGCTGATCTCACCCACAACTAAGAGTGACTACGACCTAAAGTTGAACACTTGATAAACCAATCTGTCTCACACAGAAAAGTCTATTGAATAGATAAATTTGTTTTCCATAGAAATACCTAGAAGTTTGTGTTCAGTCTTTTGATAACTCAAGTTGAACAGGAACCAATTGATATACCAGACTTATAATCCCGAAGAACAGCTTAGAAATATCAATCACCTCACAATAATCTTAATCGTATGATAGCGAAACAAGATATTATGGAGTCACAAACGATGAGACGAAGATGTTTGTGAATACTTTTCATCTTGTCTATCGGAGAATAAATTTCGAGAAAATATTAGAGAAGATAGTACTCAATACGATAGAAAACAACAAGATCAGAACACGCAACTACAAAGAAAATAGTTGGGCCTGGCTTCACAATCCCAATGAAGTCTTCAAGTCGTTAACCAATAGGGTTTCGTGAAAAACCTAAGGTTAATGGAGAATCGACTCTAGTTGAAACTTGTATCACACATGAGGTGTGGAGATTAGGATTCCTAGTTGCTAGAGTTCTCCTTTATCTAGTCTTCGAATCAGGGTTTGCAATCAATGTTACCTTGGTAACAAAGCATTCAATATTCACCGTTAGATGAAAACCTGATTAGACTCAAGTTAATATCTTTCAACCGTTAGATAGAATTTATCTTGTTACATACAAATGAAAAGTGACTTCATTTAGATATGAGTAACCGCACCTAAATGTTTACACCTTGTTGGCTCAACAATAGTTAACCGAAGTTAGCCATATGAACATTTTTATATCAACCTTATTCATCTTAACCATAACTAGTTCAAATGAAACTAGTTCTAGAGTTGTTCAATTGTTTATATTCTCATTGAAGTAAACAAGATACAATTGAATCAAAATCGATTTTGATTCACTCGAATCATTTCATGAACATTATGGCCACGGTTTGAAAAAAATTGCATTCTTTATTATATAAATGTATTAATTCATGAACAAACCGATTTTAGAACATAACCTACTCAAGTATGCAAACTGGTACGCATACCTAAGTGGACGAACCAAGTTTGGGTTCGCCAGTATGCGAACGGGTACGCATACCTTCCGAAACTCAATTGAATTTTTGGAACTTGAAACTCACGCCAGTACGCATACAGTACGCGTACTAAGTTTCCGGACTTGAAACTCATGCGAACGGGTATGCAAACCGGTATGCGTACTAAGTTTCCGGACTTCCATAACCAACCAGTACACATACAGGTATGCATACCAGGGTTGCCGGACTTGGACAATACATATGCAATTACGCATACTATGCTATATCCAATCATGGTTATTTGTTCTAAACTCCCATTTAAATTATTATCAGAAGATGACAATAGTTGTCTCATAGAAACTATTAGCATCAAAGCAATTATCAAGTGATCGAATGGTCAATATGAAACATTCCGAGTCTACATCAAATGACTGTCTCACACAAATCATGTATGATGTTACAAGGCGATTTTCACATGATCATCTTTTGACTTTCGTCAAGAATGTAAGATGAACTTGGTTAAAGAGAAAGCTTACCAACACATATTTCGAGAAATATATAAGCGAGTTAAACTCAGCTCGAAATATCAAATGTGTATAATCGAAGTCTATATAGCTATACGACTTTTGTCTCAATTAGGAGATATAGTAGATAGACTTTTGAGTGATAGATGGGTTCAAGTCTCCACATACCTTTTGTTGATGAAATTCCATAAGCTCCCCTTAGTAGTTCTTCATCTTCAATCGATGAATGGCATGAAGTCTAAAGCTCAACTACACTTATTATCCTAATTCGAGACTTAGCTATAAGTAGACTAGAAATAAAGACATATAGCTCAACTTGACAACAATCTTGAGATAGCAACATTTGCGAGTTCGACCGAGCAGTGCTCTAAAACATTAGAAAAAACCAATTCTAAGAAAACCCACCATTTATTTTTGCTTTTTATTGACTTAAAATTTCGATTCGATTAATTTGAGATTTTTTTTTTTGCTGAAACTGTATACGACTGGGAGTTCATATTTTCCTAATCATGAATCTTATATTAAGGTCGGGAAAATATAAGTTTCCCAACTGTGAACCATGAACCTCGCTATACGGTTTGGAAAGTAAGAACTCCCAACCGTAAAAGAGTGTTTACAACTAGATTTTCCTAACCGTAGACAATTATGATAATCGCACAAAAAAGACACAAATATATGGTCTAATTTCGGTTAGGTATTCCCTAACGAAAATGCTTAATTTGGGCTAGGTTCCCTAACCATAACTTGAACTTTTGGATTGGAATACCTAATAACTCCATCCGATTTTTGTTTTGTAAGTATCAGAAACAGTTACGGCTAGGTTTTCCAAGTCGTAGGCACTCTCGGCTAGGAAAACCTTGTCGTAAACCTATACGTTTGTTTTTATGTATTTTGATTATCAGAACCATTTACGATTGGGAAAACCCATATGCAAGTCTTACATAGGTTGGGGCGAACAAGCCGTAAGTTCAACTGCGGCCGGGAAAACCTATCCATTTTTTAACCTCTGTTTTTTTTTTGTGATTATCAAAACAGCTTATCCCAGCCATGGGATGTACTTACGGTTAGGAAAAACTAGCCATAATTTTTTTTCAGCTGGGAAAAACAATATGTAATCTATTTTCACGGTTGGGAATCTAAAAACTTTCGGCCGTAAATACCTTCATATTTATTTATTTTTTACCCGAAATTCATCGAATCAGACTTTTTAACCATTAAAAAGCAAAAATAGATGGTGGGTTTTCTTATTTTTTTTTCATTTTATGATGATCATTTTCATTATGATGAAATTATGATAATCATATTTATCATAATTTATAAACGAGAAGGAGAAGATAATAGTTTTGGGTTTTCTTTATGATCATCATCTTCATCATGATGAAATTATGATCATCATTTTCATCAAGATTTATCTTTGAGAAAATAAGATAATATATTCAGTTTTTTTTTATGATCTTCATCATGATAAAATTATGATCATCATGATTTGTCAATGAGAAAAGAAAGAGAAGAAAAAGATAATAGATTTAGTTTTTTTTTTGAACGCGCAATTGGGGGATAATAAATCTAATTGGGGGATATAGGTAAAGGACAAAAACGGGATCCAAATATCCATTCCGGGTCACCCCTTATCTAAATATTTTTTTAATACCTAATCTACCCCTCACTAATCCGAATTAGTGATTAATTATAATTAGGAAAATTATTTGATAAAAGATTAGTGTGTGTTTTTATTTGTATTTGGGTGAGTGAGGTGAGAGTAGAAGGAGGGAATTTTTTTTGAGAGGGAACTTTTATTTGGGGAAAATGGAGGATGATTGTTAAGAGAGAATTGCTGCTGCTGAATCTTTAGCTCAACTACAACAAGGAGCATATCTTGAATCTTCAACCAATAACAACAACTCATAATTGCAACTCTTTGTTGAGCCATCACCCTTGAATGATGATTTTTACGAGCATGGAGAGTTTTTTGAAGAACCTACACAAGAAAGTAAACTTGCACAACATACAAGCATCCCCAACACACAGATAAAGTTGCTGAGAGGTTGAAATTTTGATTTTTTTTCTTTGAACCCGCCATTTTTTCATCTGAAAAACCTCTGTACCGGCATAGAAGAAGTATGAAAACAATGCCGGAAGCCTATATACCGGCATAGTATTCATACTACGACTATGACGGCAACCCGATATCCCCCATTTCGAAACCAAAACTGGCATAGTATTCAATCAAAAAACTATGTCGATGAAAAAGTTACTTTTTACCTACCAAGGAATATTCTACGGAATATGATACCGGCATTGTTAAATTCAAAGGTTACTATGTTGGTACTGCATGAAAAACATACAGGAAGAAGTGCCTTCCGAAGCTAAATACCGCCATGGAAAAATTAATTAACTACCACGCCGGAACTATCTACCGACGTGGAACCATAGTTATAAATCAAGCCGGCACTACCACCGGTGTTGTACGATTATAACTTTACCATGCCGGTACATGTACCATTGTGGAACCATAGATAAAGAGAATGCCAGCACCTATGTTTTCGGCGTTGATTTCAAATAAAATATGTATGCCGGAAAAGGTTTCAAATTTGGTCTTTAGTTTCGGTTCAGTTCGACCATGCCGGAACTATATTCCGGCAGAGTGTTTTAATTTATTTTGGAACTAATTTATTTTATTTTCATTCAATCCTTAGGTGGTGACATATATTGATCCAACAAATGCAAAGCCGCTTGGTCGGGATACGTCGGAATACTATAAAATGCCTCCGGTATGTTACCAAAGAATACTTTTCACATAGTATTTTGAACCTGACTAATGGATTGCTTATAATGACCTTCTAATATCCCATTGTTTTCCTAATGTAGGGAATAAAATCTCCAGAGTAAGCAATTGCTTGGGACAAAGATACGGCTCTTAAGAACATGTGTGTGTTGGTAAGGAATACCCAACGTTCAAAAGATCGTTTTGAGATGGTTTGCGAGAGAAGTGGGTGGTAGGCTCGGAAAGATACCTACTTCTATGTATAAATCAATGCACAAAAGGTGACAAGCAACACAGGGAAGCACAGTCTAACCACAGAGACTTGGAGAGTGTAGAAGTTGATTCTAAATCCTGATTCAAAGAGTAACCAAAAGGGGTTTGATTTTTGTCGATACGACGATATGATTTTCAAGTGATCAAAATAATAAAAATAAAAGATGCAAATAACAAGATATGTAAACAATGATAATATGGATACTAGGGTATTCAAATCCACCAATAACCTATGATATGCATTCAACTTGTAATATTATTGTTGTCCTTATAGTAGATTCAAGTCTACCGTATAACTAAGGTGTTTCTCCAATGGATAATTTAATCACAACTAAAGTATTTCTCCAAAGCATTAATTGTCTAATTAAGCACAACTAATCTAAAGATCAATATTTGGTTAAGCATGAGTTGTAGCATAATCAACATAGAGATATATTCTAACTACAATGGATACATGGCATACATTGTGAGAGCAAGATGTTGAAAAACTTGGATTAAATTATATCTTTAAACAATTCTAAACTTTCAAGAACAAGATACAAGATATGAATACATACCAATGAGATTAGGCTTCATCTAAACCCTAGTAAATGAAATTAGAACATGAAGAACATTACAACAAAATTGAAATTTGATAAACTAACATGAACAAGCTATTCTTGGATGAGTTTTCAACACAACAACCTCTCTATTTATACACAAAAATTCTCTCACACTTGGGATCCGAATTTCACTTAGCAATCACTCAACAATTAAACAAAAACATGTTTTCTTAATTGATGGATAGAATGGAATACAATGGGGGTGAGGTGGATGTTTTGGAAATAATCCAATGGGGGTGAGGTGGATGTTTTGGAAAGAATCCAATGGGGTGAGGTGGAAATGGATTTGGGTCTTGGGTTTTGGATCATGGGTTTTGGATCATGGGTTTGAATTTGTAAACAGGTTGCCACCGATCTTGTGAGGGTTGCAACGCTTCCAACTTTCTTTCTTTTGTCTTCTCAATTCTTCCAAGATTTATTTAGTACTTAAAAACACAAAATTAATTAATACAAATATTTATTCTTGAAGATGGTAAGAATGCAGAATTTGGGATAATATATGACTTTGAAGGAAAAGATGAGTTATGCCAATAAAAAGGTGTATGAATATGCAATATTTGGCACTCATCAAATACTCCCCAAACCTGAATTTTACTTGTCCTCATGAAATGTAAAATCCGTAAATCCTAACTATACCACTGTCGCTGGTCTCTCGAATGCATTTAGCGTATGCACTAAGCCTTTAAACCCCTAGGTGTCCCTAGTGGACGAGTTGTAGTCTCTGTGAGGGCCTACCAAAGATGTACCCACAAAACCTTCTCCAATTTCGTAGCATCCATAGAAATGTCTTCGTCTTCGGTCTTCAACTCGAGATGATGAACTTCTAATTTCGTAGAACTATGAAAATTTGTAACTAATTTTTTTTTTTTTTTTTTTTTTAGTGACCCGCTACAGCTGGTCATCAGATAACATATTACAAAAGAAGACCCGCCCACAACATAGAAGACAACAAAAAAATGCAAAAGACTACAAAAGATCCTACAAAAGACCCGCTACACAACTGGTCATAAAAAATGCAAAGACTACAAATGATCCTACAAAGACCCGCTCACACAGCTGGTCATAGAAAACACTTTACAAAGACCACTGCTCCACAGCTGGTCATAGAATACTTATATGCAAATATTTCCCAAACCTAAATCTAACATTGTCCTCAATGTTTCAAAAGAACAAAACAACAAAACATGAGAACAAAACAGATTCAAAGGAAAGAGATTACCGAGATGCCAAAAAGGGTGGTGCTAACTATAATTGAATGAATGCTTTGAAAGCAAAAAATATGAGCGCAAGACAAAAAGTTTGGTTAGCACACAAATATATCAACAAGATTCAAAATTTTACCTACTAGATTATATAATGATGACTCACCATGTACCAATAATCTAAAAAGTTGAGGATCAACCCAAAAAATACGAAAGGAAACATCAACAGCCTTACACAATTATAATAGGACAACAATGCAAGTGAGACTGCATATGTGAATGAGTTACCCCAAACCTAGATTTTTTTCAATAGATATACTTTTGGGTACAAAATCTAACAATTTCAAAGGGGTAAACATGTACAAGATCTAGTTCAAAGTGGATTTTGTCGTGGATGGATGGAGAGACATGAGTGAACTCTAATTGTGGCTCATCAAAGGTATTATATTTAATCGCAAAATAGTCCAAGAGGACTTGAGAGGCACATAATTCCCAACCTAGATTAGGTACTCTTAGAAAAGTAGGTTTAACAATAACTTTACAAACCAAATCTAGGTTGGGTGCAAGATTACTAGTTTGTGACATGGGCAGGGAGGTAGGCACATCATTATTAGGCGCATCTATAACTCCTAAATCATTTTCCAGTGTCACAACATGCTCACATTCATAGAACAATCCATCAAGACCCAAATAAGTATCATGCTCATCCAAAGTTTTATTCTCATGCATAGACAAATCCAAAGAGACATCACAATGTGACCCAGGCAGAGAATCAGACACGTCAATTATGTTTTCATGCATAAGATCATTAGTGTTGATAAGAGATTCAACACTACCTATCTCAGACACAAGTACAACATCATGCTCATGCTCATAAAACAAATCAATAAGCCCCAGTTCCCAATCATCCCCTAGAACTTCAGCCCATGCATAGGAATATCACAAGAAACTTCACACCGTAACTTAGACAGAGAATCGCATTACATCAAAGTTATTTTCATGTATAGTATCATTGGTGTCGACAGGAGATTCAATATTTTCTAAGTCATACACAAGAAATGTGTCATGCTCTTGTTCACGGGACAATTGCACAGGCTCAAGATCAAGATCAACATCACATGTATATGTAACACTAGAAGAAACATCATTCATTAAGGTCGAGGCAGAGAAGCCTAATGTCTCTGAACTCAAAGGTTCGACAATATTTTCAAGAAAACATATTCTTCTAACATAACATCATCATCATCACAGAAATGTATTTCCTTATTTAAAATCGTAGTATTTCTAGTCCTTCATTTAAAACAGGTTCATATGCAATATCATCTACACAAGTAAGACTAGGCATACTATTTTCACATTTTATTTCATTAGGACAAACAAATATTTCATCCCTAAATTCCTCCTTTCCTACATTTTGTAAATGAATCAAATTCATTTTTAATAATGCATTAAGTTGTTCAATGGAATGAGAGTCTTCAATGAGGAAAATTCATAATTAATGCTATATGGTTTATCATGCAATACACTCCTAGCATTATTTTGTTCGATGAGTTCTGAGATTTTCCTCCACGATCGAGAAGTACAAAATTGTTCAACTTCCCACTATGGTGGATGATACATGCGTGGTCATTAGGGGTCTATAAAATACTGATCGCAACCTCGAAAGGTTGATTATGGTCCCAATGACTATCAGCTTTGTAATCTATTGGCATTTCATATTTTTGATTTTCATGATATTCTCTAGATTGCCTAAAATCATGCAAAATATAGCAATTATCAGCAGGATGGCCTAAGCCTCCACATAAGGTACAAGCATAGATTTCAGATTGCCTAGAAGAATTATATGCGATGATTCATGCATTTGCATTTCTAAAGCTGCAGTTCTAACTTCTAACTGGTCCAAAAGTGATGATTGTGAGAGTTGGGCCTTGTAAAGATGTTCATTTTCACCCTATGGTGGATGATACATGTGTGAGTAGTTACTAGGGTTCATGTATTGATGCTCAGATCAGAAAATGTCCATAATAATCCCTATAACTAGTGACATCATGGTGCAAGTTGAGTTTCATAATGTGAAGCATGCCTGCAAGGCAAGTTTTCTGATGGATTTGTTTCATCCCCACCAGACCAGAATCCCGACATGATCTCTAACTAGCACTAGGCTTGTTGCAGAGATTGGGATGTACACAACAAAATGACCAATTTTTTTTTTTTTAATTATTGTTTTTTTTTTTTTTTTTTTTTTTCAAGCCCGTTCTCTAATTACCTCGGGCATACATTAGAAAACAAAATAAAAGAAGAAAAATCATAAACGGAAGGAAGTTCTATGCAATCGCAAACAAGGCTGACTCTACCACGTAAAAACCATCGATTTCTAGCAAACAAAAAGCATGATGGTTCCACTTAGATTGTTTTCAGACCGCTTTAATCCTTCGAAATGGAATTCGTTACAATCTGATCAAACTCCTTTTGAATCAATCCGAGTTTAAGTAAATTGAATAGAGGCGAGGAAGTCATAGGAGGAGCTTTGATACCCAATGCCTCACCGCATTCCAAGGCGCGAGCCACGATTCAATTTAAAACCGTCTATGAACTTCAAGTATGCTTAGAGAGTAACCAATATTTTTCGAACGACTTCTACTAAGCTCGTTACCTTATATGTCTCGCTTTTATTTCAAATTTTAATGCTTAGGTTCACGTTAGGTATTGTTTTCCTAAGGCGGCAAGAATAGAACGGTGATGAAATCCAACCCTTATCTTGTATGGCCAGTCCTTTCCCTTTACTAGGAAAATAAATCAGCCGTATTCAATTCCTCAACATATATGCAAACGAAGGAATACAATAACTCGCTAACAAGGATTCGGCGAGTGTTTCGACAAACTTACCTCCCATTCCTGAGGATGAACCGTTGTTGTCGACTCGGGCCACGACTCTTATGTCATGAACGAACCCGAGGGGGCCGAGGTGATATTATAATCACCGTCCTTCTCTCAACAGTTTGATATTTAATAATACCCTTCCGTAGGGTTTAAAAATAAAAATAAAAATAGAATGTCCAAGTCCAAAGTCCAAAATAAAGTGCAAAAGAAAAAGAAAATTACAAGAGTAGAGGAATCCTAATACAATCTAAAAATAAATAAAATAAACTTTTTTTTTTTTTAATTTAAAATAAAAACTTCTTCGCTTCCTTTTCTTCACCTTTTACAACATATTACTCCGGCACCTGTTGAGCTCAAAAGAGGTAGTTATGGTTTCGAAGTTTTAAATCAAAAGCAAAAATTAAAAAAAAAAATAACAAAAATAAGTGTAAAATTGACTGTGAATGGTAGGCTCGGAAAGATACCTACTTCTATGTATAAACTGCAAGTGCACAGTGTCGACAAGCAACACAGGGCAATCACAGGTCGAACCACAGAGACTTGGAGAGTGTAGAAGTTGATTCTAAATCCTGATTCAGAGAGTAACCAAAAGGGGTTTGATTTTGTCGTCTGACGATATGATTTTCAAGTGACTGAAATAATAAAAGTAAAAGATGCAAATAACAAGATATGTAAACAATGATAATATGGATACTAGGGTATTCAAATCCACCAATAACCTATGATATGCATTCAACTTGTAATATTATTGTTGTCCTTATAGTAGATTCAAGTCTACCGTATAACTAAGGTGTTTCTCCAATGGATAATTTAATCACAACTAAAGTATTTCTCCAAAGAATTAATTGTCTAATTAAGCACAACTAATCTAAAAGATCAATATTTGGTTAAGCATGAGTTGTAGCATAATCAACATAGAGATATTCTAACTACAATGGATACATGGCATACATTGTGAGAGCAAGATGTTGAAAAACTTGGATTAAATTATATCTTTAAACAATTCTAAACTTTCAAGAAAAAGATACAAGATATGAATACACATACCAATGAGATTAGGCTTCATCTAAACCACTAGTAAATGAAATTAGAACATGAAGAACATTACAACAAAATTGAAATATGATAAACTAACATGAACAAGCTATTCTTGGATGAGTTTTCAACACAACAACCCTCTATATTTATACACAAAATTATCTCACACTTGGGATCCGAATTTCATCGTAGCAATCACTCAACAATTAAACAAAACATGTTTTCTTAATTGATGGATAGAATGGAATACAATGGGGTGAGGTGGATGTTTTGGAAATAATCCAATGGGGGTGGGGTGGATGTTTTGGAAAGAATCCAATGGGGGTGAGGGTGGAAATGGATTTGGGTCTTGGGTTTTGGATCATGGGTTTGTTTAATCCCATGAATTTGTAAACAAAGGTTACCACGATCTTGCGCGAAGCTGGTAACGCTTCAACTTTCTTCTCTTTTGTCTTCTCAATTCTTCCAAGCTTTATTTAGTACTTAAAAACACAAAATTAATTAATACAAATATTTATTCTTGAAGATGGTAAGAATGCAGAATTTGGGATAATATATGACTTTGAAGCGCGAAAGATGAGTTAAGTGCCAATGAAAAGGTGTATGAATATGCAATATTTGGCACTTATCAGTGGGCAATACAGGGAGAAGAATAGCCACAGGAGAAAGGGTTATGTATATCCAAAGAAGACTAATAAGGTATAAAAGACTCGTACAAGGAAGGATAATTGCCCTTTTAAGCTTGTATTCTATCAAAAAGACAAGGAAAATGAATGAGATTGTAGGGTGTGTTTCGGCCATCATAACCACCGTGATCCGAAATTTTTTGTTGGTTACTCCCTAATTGTGAAGCTAAAACCTCATGAATTTGAGGATGTAAAGAGATTGACCAAAGCACTTATCAAACCGAGACAAATTCTCAGAGGCTTCAAGGAAAAGGATAAGACTGTAATGGGCTTCTCACGACAATTTATAGCGCACAAACAAACTATTTGAAGGGTGGAATGGGAAGGGAGGACCGTTATGAAATAATTTGAGAAGATAGTTTGGGATCACAATACATTTATGATAGGTGTCATAAACACCTTGATATTTATCTATTGTTTATACTTTCTTTGATCATTTTCGTGGAAATTGTGTATCTTATGGTTGATTTTGAGTTTATTAGGTACTTTGGAGTCATTTGAGCAAAAGAAAGTGAAACTCGTTAAAATCCAGGCTTTCTTCCCATCATCTTGTAGAGAAAAAAAAGGCGAAGCTAACGGCGAAAGAATGAGATCATATCGACGTTGCATGTAGAAATTATGAGCAAAATCAGTGATTGAACTTGTCAGTTTCCTAGAACTGATACTACAAAAAGATTATTTGGTGGCCCTTATCCAATTGTTGGGCGTATATAGTTATTTTACTCATTACAGACCACCTAGAGAAATATATTCTCTTCTCATTATTCTTTCTCTCTGAAATTTATAAACGGGAGGAAATAGAGGCGTAGTTTATCAAGAAATTGATGATTGAGAGAGGTTATGGAGGGCGCTGTCAAGAGCAACTCAAGGATTGGGAGAAGAGATTGACGCTTGCTACTGGAAAAACATATGATGAAGCCATGGATCTGTCGAGAAGAACTAGGAATATAAATTGAGTTATTAATGGTAGAATACGGAGATGAATGGAAAAGATTTATGTCTATTAGAAGTCAGGAAGTGTTAATATGAAGGGTTTAGGTTGAATTTGATTTAATTGAGTTAATAGAATAAATTGAAGTTGGAAATGGATTATTTAGGGTTTCGAGATGAAGAAAGACATGAAGGGTTTGCTGCAGATAATGTTGAAGAAAAGAAGAGGAATTGATGATGCCATGAATTATTTGAGATGAATGGATGAAGGAATGGGATTGTTTTGGTTTTGATTTAATTGTTGAAGATACTACAACTGGTGGAAGAAGCTTGAGTGAAGTGCAGGTGATGGGTTTATGTAAAGAAATAGAGTTGGTGTAGTTATGTTATCTATTGTAGCCACAGATGGTACTAAAGTTAAGGCATTGGAGCTGCTGTCATATGCAATTGCAGAAGATGAGGTGCAATGGTTGTGTTTTGATGAGTTAGTGGAATATGAAGTAATAGAAGAGATAGAACTGGTGCAGTTCAGTGGTGTTGATGTTGTATCTAGGAAAGTGATGACAGAGATGGTTAATGTTGAGTCTTGTAGTTGGTATGAACCGGCAAAGATCGCAGGGACTCGGGAGCTGATTGAGAAAATGGTTGGGTGATGTTTCTGAAGTGCAGGGATTTGAGTTTGAAAGCAAGGTGATTGAAGATTGTGTTGGAATGTTGATTGTCATGGGTGCAGCTGGAAAAGCTGCAGAATTGAAATATTACAGGTGAATGAAGCTGATAACTGTTGCAGTTGCATGTGGTTCTTATGCTGGAGTGGTTGAATGGGAGAGACTGAGTTTGAGATACAGTTGGTAGAAATGGATCTAAATGGCAGTGAGTTAGCAGAGTAAGAAAGTTGGCTGAGTTTGGAAGTGGTGGTGGTAAGATCGTGGTTGCAGGTAATGGTGTTGCTGACTGCAATGGACTGAAGTTGCAAGTGTAGCAGCGGGAATGGATCAGCTGAAATGATGCGGAGTATGGAGCCAAATGATATGTCGCTTTTAGTCGCAGGAGCTAGAGATGTTCAATGGTTTGTTGGCATTGAGGCTCAAGTTTGTAAGCTGAATTGAAGAAGATGGAGCTTGACATTGATGGAATGAAGAGAGATCAAGTCGCAAGAAGTGAATTGTTAGTCTGGAGCTGACAAGATAGTTATTGCAAGAAGAAGATGCAGTTGATGTTGGTGATGAGACAAAAGCGGCTCAAGTTCCGCAGCTATGAGTGGTCATAGTATGAGTGCAGTCTAGAATAGAATGGCTGGTGATGTTTGCAGGCAGAGAATGAGAGTTGATTAAGAAGTTGATGGGTGGAGTGTTATGCTCAGGTTTAGATGGGTGTGTTGGAATTGGAGCTAGAGTCTTGAGCTGTTAATAGGAATGTAGTTGTATCTGTGGTATTGCAGGTGATAAATAACCAAGGAAGCTTGAGTTGCAGTTAATGAACCAATGCAGTGTGGAATTGGAGCTACAAGGAAGTCGTATAGAAGATACACGGAGTCTACAGTGACACAAAGTTACAAGATGAATTTGTGGAATTAGCCTGAGTTTTGAAGAATGAATGAATAGATGCATATGTGATAAAGTTGTGCGCAAAGTGAAGGTTAGAATGCTTCAACAGAGGAGTACACTGTCAGTTCCATGGGGACTGACAATTTAACCGAGTTAACTCAATCTAGTGAGACAGGAGCTGACTCAGGACGGTTGGTTGGACTGAATTTGAAGCTATTGATAGGTGTTTTAGGAGTGGGGCTTTGGCAGAAAATGGCGCGACCTAGTTAAGAAATCAGGGAAGGAGAGAAAGTATATAAGGGTTTTATTTTATTCCAGGAAGAATATTTCATCTCTATTTCTACTTTTGTTTCTAGGGTTTACAACATGATAGAATTTCTTTTTCTCCTTGTTATGAACTCCATTGATATGGGTAGTTAATCTTATTATTGGTCATGGATTAATTTGATTTCACAAAGCATGCT
>JAJJWX010003458.1:0-15222 GCA_023529315.1 Papaver bracteatum | reverse complement strand
ATTCATAACAATAGGTTCAATTATTCATTCTTCAGCTATAGCTCAAACAATAAAACAACAAGGACTCTTATTTTTGCCAAGGTAGAGATTCTCCAAACATTAATTGTAAAACTTAAGCATGGGACATCTAAACATCTAAGTAAGCATGACCCATCTAATTTAAATGACAACTAATTTTTTAAATCATAATTCTATTAAAATTAATTCAAAAGTCTTAAAAAAGAATTAAATCATTTTACCTATAAGAAATTCTGGTTTCATCCATCGACCTACAAGGTAGGGTTTAGCTACTCATATTGTAGAACGCTTCAAAATGGATTTTTATTACTCAAATGTGCTTACAAATGATGAAAATGAGAGAAATCAAAATAAATTAGAATTTGCACCACAAAAACGTTACAAATCCACCGTTACAATGTACGATACTTGAAATGTACCGTATTCACTCGTTCAACCGTTACCGGAAAGCCGTTTTGAAACCGAATAAAACCACGGTTTATTAACGCAAAGCTTTCACAAACTTTTGTTTACTTCGTTTGAATGTGAAGAAGAGAAATTTCGCCTTTGATTCTCTCGTCTCCTCGACTCCCCCAACTCTCGATGATCCTTCTTTTGAATTCCAGCCCTATATTTATACTCACCGTGCTCATAATCCTTGTAATAACCCATAATAATATATTCATAACTCGTAATATTTCATGCATGATACGAGATTTTATTTCCATAAAGTTTCGATATTTATCTTCTACACGATCCTGTTGCAGCTTATCACACTCCAAACAAAACCCATTACACGTCTAAATCCCATGCAATCCCGTGAATAACTCCATACTTCCCTCGCTTTACCAACTACTTCCATTTTTATCTCTACGTGTTAATCCAACGACGCTGCCCAAGTTTGAAGAAACAAACAACCATACCAACCCTGTTTGCCCCAAACAAGTCCAACAAATCCAAAAATAGTGATTGAATCTCTCCTAACAAATTAAAATCAAACCCTAAATCGCCTGTGAATGGTTTGCTTCACATCAACGATTCTAGCCAATTTAAATCGAAAAACAGAGAACCTTTACCGGCTTCGTTTATCCGAGAAGATCATACCCATACAATTTCAGCCTTTTAATCTGCCGGAACCCCTCAAATCATCAACCCTAATTCTGTTCCTCAAAACACTTTCCGCCAAAACTTGATTTCAAAAGGTTGAAGATGAGGTGCCCCTTATCCGTACGGTGTCCCTTTAGTAATTTGGGTGTAAAAGCAATTTGGGGTGCTAATAACCACAGGTTCCAAATAACAAAGAAGTTGGCCCTTAGCAATTAGACACCCCTTAGTAATTGAGGTGCCCCTTAACCGATATTGAGAGTCCGAATAACACGTGTCCTCCGGGTACAAAAACACTTTTCGAGTAACTTTTCCATAAGCGCTATTTGACAAAAACACCTACAAAGAAGATTATTAGGATAAAATGAGTCCTAGTTAATGTATTTATGGGTGAAAATGCGTCGCACTTTCGTGCTCATCAAATTCCCCACACTTACATTTTGCTAGTCCTCGAGCAAAATCGAAAAATTGACCCGCCACACACCTGGTCATGGAGAGACGTCCGCTAAATGTTTAGACGGAACCACTAAACAAAGGTCTAGAGATGTCCACATACCTAGACCGATCTCGTTAAACAACGAGATCGAGACATGTCTCATGAAACAATGAGATTTAATCCACTAAACAAGGGATAGAGATGTCTCATAAACAAATGACAGCACTGGCGAAAACGTCATATGATGCAAAAATAAATAAAAAATTAGACCCGCTCAACAATGGTCATATCATGCAAAAATTTTTTTTTTTTTTTTTTTTTTTTTTAAAAGACCTACCATAAATTATCATAATTTTTTTTTTTTTTTTTTTGAGACCCGCTCCACAAATGGTCATGATAAGCAAGAAAATTCCTAAACAAAAAATAAAAACGTTAACCACTCCCCACACTTAAATATTACATTGTCCTCAATGAAATTGTCATCCAACGGGGAAAATTAAGATGGGAAATAAAAATAAAATTAAACAAAAATAAATAATTATACCTACTGAATGTACAAAAACAGACATCCTCATAAATTAATAACCCGAAACTTGGGGATCGACCCAAAATACAATATTTACAAATGACAGCTTTCCACAATTATTTTATGGAAAAAATGGGACACCTAAAACTGTCAAAAACAAAATTTACCTTTAAACCAAGTTTTCTGCTCACATGGAAGTGCGTAAAGAACAAAGTATGGGGATTCTATTGAAATCGTGGGAAATATTAATTGATTCATGCACGATATCGTGGAATAGGCAAGTCCTCCGGGTATTTAGATGAAAAGTATTCCAATAAAAATTTTAGAAGCACACAATTCTAACCCTAAATTAGGCAACTTTTGAAGTCTAGGGGTCTAGAAACAAATCTAAGTCGGTGAATGATCTTGTGAGGAGATTCATCTATGGAACTAGGCAATCCTCCACAATCATCCACAAAGGTCGTGATATATGTTCAAATTGGGACAAAGAGTCACTATCGATTCATCATCATCGTAATTAAATAATTTTTGGCATTCCAATATTCTCATCTTTGTTCCAAACTAAGTGGTGTGTGTTTATAATACTTCTCATAAATCTCTAACGGAGATTCTTCACGTACCTCATGTGGAGCAAAACTCCATACCTTGCCTATGCATATATTCACCAAGCGTCATCTCTCGATGAAGTTTTCACGATGATTTGAATTTCTATGCATATATTCCGCCAAATACATCGAGGTGACGTCTCCTCAAAAGAAGTCATCATCCTCGAAAAGAAATAGAAAAAAAACGCATAAAAAGGAAAAAAAAATAATAACTAAAATTAAAAGAAAACACTCGTACAAAATAAAAATAAACCTAAAAATTAATAATCTAAAAACAATCATGCGTTAACGGCGCCAAAATGATTTAAGATTTTTCTTGATTTTCGTGAGAGTAATAAAATATTCGTTTCCTTTGAAGTTGTTAAGATTAAATTCAAAGGTTTAAATAAAAATAATAAAAAGAAGAGAGATTCATCAAGCTTAGGATTTCAACGAATTCATAACAATAGGTTCAATTATTCATTCTTCAAAGAAGCATAGCTCAAACAATAAAACAACAAGGACTCTTATTTTTGCCAAGGTAGATTCTCCAAACATTAATTGTAAAACTTAAGCATGGGACATCTAAACATCTAAGTAAGTACGACCCATCTAATGAAATGACAACTAATTTTTTTTAAATCATAATTCTATTAAAATTAATGCAAAAGTCTTAAAAAGAATTAAATCATTTTACCCATGTATGAAATTTTGGCTTCATCCATCGACCAGTTGTAGGGGTTTAGCTACTCATATTGTAGACACGCTCAAAATGGATTTTTATTACTCAAATGTGCTTACAAATGATGAAAAATGAGAAAATCAAAATAATTAGGAATTTGCAACGCACAAAAAACGTTACAAATCCACTGTTGTTACAATGTACGATACTTGAAATGTACTTGTATTCATTTGTTCAACCGTTCTTTGAAAGCTCACAGCAAAACCGGAATAAACCACGGTTTATTAACGATGACTTTCACAAAACTTTATGTTCTTCGTTCTTGGAACATCGCCAGAGAAATTTCATTTCTTTGATTCTCTCGTCTCTCTGACCTCCCCCAACTCTCGATGATCCTTCTTTTGAATTCCAGCCCTCTATATTTATACTCAACAGTCAATTGACAGAATCCTTGTAATAACTCCATAATAATATATTCATAACTTTCGGTAATATTCTCATGCATGATACGATTTTTTATTTCCATAAAGTTTCGATATTTATCTTCTACACGATCCTGTTCATGACTTATCACACTCCAAACAAACCCATTACACGTCTAAATCCCATGCAATCCCGTGAATAACTCCATACTTCTGTTTACCAACTACTTCCATTTTTATCTCTTTACGTGTTAATCCAACGATGATCCCAAGTTTGAAGAAACAAACAACTATACCAACCCTGTTTGCCTGAAACAAGTCCAACAAATCCAAAAATAGTGATTGAATCTACGCGAACAGGCCTTAAAATCAAACCCTAAATCTTCTGTGAATGGTTTGCTTCACATCAACGATTCTAGCCAATTTAAATCAAACAGAGAACCTTTACCGGCTCTCGTTTATCCGAGAAGATCATACCCATACAATTTCAAATTTTCTTTTAATCTCGTTAACCCCTCAAATCATCAACCTAATTCTGTTCCTCCTGAAAAACACTTTCCCGCCAAAAACTTGATTTCAAAAGGTTGAAGATGAGGTGCCCCTTATCCTCACAGATTGTCCCTTTAGTAATTTGGGTGTAAAAAGCAATTCTTGGGGTGCTAATAACCACAGTTCCAAATAACAAAGAAGTTGGCCCTTAGCAATTAGACACCCCTTAGTAATTGAGGTGCCCTTAACTCGTATTGAGAGTCCGAATAACACGTGTCCTCCGGGTACAAAACACTTTTCGAGTAACTTTCTCCATAAGCGCTTATTTGACAAAAACACCTACAAAGAAGATTATTAGTGATAAATGAGTCCTAGTTAATGTATTTATGGGTGAAAATGCGTCGCACTTTCGTGCTCATCACATATCAAACAGAAGATATAAAGAGTGCAAGTGATAACACAAAAATTAGGAGAAAAGATAACAAACAAAACATATAAGATAATGCGCAAGTGATAAAACAAATTTTATCATAAAAATAACACAAACAAGCAACTCTAAACTATCATTGTCATACAAGAACTTTAAACCACGGAATCGACACATACGCTTCTCTAAACTCTCATTGTTGCAAGAGCTGATCGATAAATACTAGGAATTTCAATACTATCTATTGATGAAGTCAATCCCTTATGGATGAATGCAATACAAAGACCACCCTTTTTCATACAGATCCTTTGAGTAGAAAACTTGTTTCGCTTCGCATGCAAGAATAAATGGCTCATCATTAAGAGAATCAATGCTTTTCATCTTGGACAAGTTAACCTTTATCAATTTTGTAATTGCATCAACCTTTAACCCATTAGTCATGTCTTCAACCTTCAACCAATCACAATAAAACATGCTTCTTCAAATTCCATAAAATTCACTTTCGATAATCTTCCTAATGACTCCATAATAAGTCATTTGTGTTTCCCGGTAAGTTGTGTCTCAGGCTTTCCTCTATTACTTGTCATAGATTTCATCGACACACCACTGTTTTGTGACACAACCAACCCCTCGTAATCTTCAGCACAAAATTTATATCCATTCACTTGGTATATCTTATATGACGGCGCCTTGAAGAGAGGTCCATGCACTATTCGCCAAAGTGTTGAGTTTGCTTCATTAGCTTCTAACAACTTCAAGACAACATGTGAAATCAATCTAATTAGTAAAATATGAATTGTAATTAATTACACAGAAATTATAAAGATCTAGAGTCAAGGTACATAATTTAGCTAATATGTTACCTCTTCACGCAACCACAAAAGAAAAACTCTTGAGGGACAAATTGTCCACCATTAACATAGGATTCATACTTCCTACAATTAAAAATAATTAAAAAAATTATATCAATAGATATATAATAGCTAATATCATAGTTTGTAATTGTGAAATTAACTAAAATATGGAAAATCAATATAAGAAAAAGAAGAACATAAAGAGAAAAAGATGAAGAGAAAAACTATTAAGTTCAAGAAAACTCACAATATAAAGATGAAAAACAGAGAGAACTTTATAATAAGTGATCAGAAGATGTTGAGGAGGAGAGCAACATAAGTTTGCCTCCTCAATTCTAAAAGGTCCGGGGCAAGGATTATTTTTCACTCTGCTAATTCATTCATCTTCAAAGAAGTATCATGGTTTTACTACTCCCACTAAGGTAGTACATTGCAATGTTTATCCCAATTAAAAGTAGTAGAAACTATATGGATATCTATGGAATCTTGAGAAACAATAATGAAGAGAATTAGCAAACTATTTATATGGAAATCACATTTATGCATCTTTGCTGCTCAAACTACAAATAATTGCAACCGTGGTATTTCACATTATCATTCTCGCCTCTAAAATTACCATCTAGTCTCATCAGAGAAGGTAAAACATAAAAAAGCATAAGGTAAAATGTAAAGCATACCATGTTTAAATATCATGTAATCCGTGAGCAACAATTAATTAAAACAAGGTGTAAAATTTAAAATCGGGTACATCTTTTCCAATCATCTAATCCATCATACTTAGAGATAAGCCATTTAATGAGCTTGTTCAAACTGCACCTGAGTTAGAATAATCTCCCTAGCTTTACTTAAAGGAATCTCATCAAGAAACTCATCGCCATCATCAAAAAAATGCCTCAAGTACAAGCTTATGAGTACCATCACCATCCTTTGACAGACGCCTGCTATACAAACTTGCTTCGAAAAGTTGTATACCTTGCTATGCACCCATCAATATACCTTTTATTGCGCACCAACCCTTTGGAAACCTCTCATTAACCTAAAAATTAGCAATTAAACAACAAAGTCTCGTAGGAACGTGACAACATTCAAGTTATATACATTAAAAACATAAGTAATCGTTATAGACATTAAAACAAGAAGTCAAGATTGAAATTTTACCTATCAAAGGTATACATCCACCTGAAATTTCCGATCAACAGACAAAGCTTCATCTCACATGAATCATCAAAAGAATAATATAACAAAGAATGACTTGAGAAAATGTTTCTCCGGTAATTACGATTGCTTCTACAAGGATGGCTTTTGCTTTTAGCGCATGTTCTTTGTTTACAACCTTTCACAAGACACAAAATATTGAAAAAGATGCTGATTCGGAGAAGATAAACTTTAGTCTTTTTAGGTAGTCGATGTTGCAATATAAATCGAGGAAGAAAATTTGGCATTACTACATGGTAATCATGAGATTTAAAATTCCTTAGCTACGGAGGATTAACACCGACGCAGCTTGGCAGATTTGAAGAGAAACCTCGGCGTACCTCGTATTCTTCAAAACATAAAGTAAAATTTTCTCTTCTTCGTCATCTCAATGATCCTTTCCATTGTAGTTCTACCAGTCTCAAGATCCTCTTCAACCACAACTTCTTTCTTATCCCCATATCTTCCATATCTTGACGTGCAGCAACTAGATCTTTAGACTTGTTATTTTCCATCATAGTATTAGAAGATGCTCCATTATATTCTTCTCCGTGTGCATGACATCGTAATATGGCTAATCGCGTTTGATCCCAATTTGGCAAATCATCTGCATAGATATCTAAATGAGAATGGTCATTAACCTCATCTTCAACATTGGCATCATTTCAAGTTCACGAAATTAAATAAACAACCACTATCAAACTAACAAATCTCAAGGTAAAGAAAAACATAAATCAAATGAAGATAGACAGAGGACTAACCTGTTGGTGTATCAACTTTCCTTTACGTTGAGACTTGCTTGTGATGGTAATTTTCTCTGCCCTTCTTGAACCGAGTTTACCTAAAATCTCTTGGGGTCTCAGGCCCTTTTAGTGGCCATGGAGCTATACCATGCTCCACACGTCCATCGAAATTTGTCCTATCATCGCGATACTTATGCTTCGATAGAAGCATCTCTGTGTCCCCTGTGAATATATCTTTTCTTAGAAAATGGCAGATAATCAACCACAATGCCTTCTCCACAAGTAGGACAAGCATAATATCCATGAGTTACACATCCCGCTAAAGTCCCTAATGCTGGAAAGTCGTGAATACCCCACAACAACCGTGCTCTCATCAAAAATTCAGTTCTTTGAAAGCGTCAAATGCTAGTACACCATCCCATAACTTCTTCAACTCATCTACCAGTATTTCTAAATAAACATCAAAGTTTTTACCAGGTGCTTTTGGGCCTGATACCAGCAACTGACAACAAAGAGAATTCCCGCTTCATACACAAACGAAGGAGGCAAATTATAAATACATATAATCATTGGCCAACAACTATCGCAAGACCAAAACATCCATTTGGATTGAAACCGTCAGTTGATATCCCAAGTGTAACATTCCTTGGTTCCTTGGAAAACTCGGCGTAAAACTATATGCATCATCGCCAAGCTGAAGAATCAACGGGATGACGCATGATGTTTATATCTTACTTTGCTCTAGAATGCCAAGTCATTGCCTCGTGATCAATGGTTCGTTATAAAACCTTTTCAGCCTTGTAATCAACGAAAAATGTCTAACCATCTTCCGAACAACATGTAGTAAGCTTCCTCTCATCATTAAAAACCTTCTTATACCTAAATTCTTGACAAACATGACACTTCACTAGCGATGCATGATCCTTCCAATACAAAACACTAATTATTTACACGGCATCATATGTTATATAATCCATTTCTAGTTCTTGGATCATCTTTTTCACTTATGCGTACTTAGATGACAGTGTATTCTTTTTGGAAGAAACTCCTTCATCAACTTCTCCGTAAAATCATGATACTACATGTTTACGATACGACTGACATGTGACGATTCATATTTATAAAGCCATGATGAATATGTCTTTTGAAAAGCCTCTACAATAGCTGAGCGTTCGATCCCTGGCATTTCATTGTTCCCTCTATATAGAATAATGGAATTGAGGCTGTCCTCCTATATAATTGTTTTTTGAGAGGTGCTTAACGCCTTGAGACCTCAGTGAAACACATTGTTCCCGACTACAAGAGAGAGACCCCCTCTACATAGAAGAACGATTGGGCGGTTCTCCATAAGATTGAGAACAACAACACCTTCAGGACGGTGACACTCATGATTCGACTATGTAGAGTGACTAGTGTATAGGCTCAGGGAGTTTCGTAAGATTTGAGGGCGCCTTAAGGATATTAGCACTGTTAGAGCATTGCTCGGTTGAACCCACCAAGCGTTGGTATGTCAAGTTTGGTTGTCATATTTTAGTGAACCAAAACTCATTTAAGAGTCGCTTGATTTAAATGTACTAGAGTCAACTTCGTATAGGTTAGCTTGAAAGTATTAGGGTGAGACATTACAAGTATTGAAAAGACTTGAAGAAGTGAAGAAGTATGGAGCTACAACGACAACATCATCCTTCCACTTGAGGTTAGTGATATTTGACTTGAACTGTTTCATTCCCTAACGTATCTTTCAAGTCGTGCATATTGAAAACATAAAACTGCGAAGCATGAACACTCTAGATAGACATAGTATTAAGGAATACAATATGAAGTTTCTTGCTTAACCATTAAACTTTGTATATAAGACATCGACATAATCGTATGAATGCTATTGTGATTATGTATGGGTATGAGGTGAGGATTTCATCCTAGGAAACAATGTTTTTACATGTGTTTTAAGGAAGTAAGTTCATGATATGTGTTGTGAACCGAAAAGGAAATCGCCAGGCATTATTGGGGTTGTTCTTCATTGCATATCTTATGAACGACCAATATGTGTGATTAGTATAACCGCTCATGACTTGTTTGTGTTCTTGGTAAAACTATTCACATGAGGCCTGACTTATGTATTGGTATGACTTTTATTAGTGGAACCGATCTTAAGTAATCACCTGGGGCATGATCGGGTTGTGTGTGTCTGAACTTATTACTGGGAAGAGGGGAACCGATCCTAGTAAGAGGTGCAGTGCATCACAAGGGGAAACGATCCTTGTATGAGGTGCAACAAGGTTTATGGAAGAAAGGGGAACCGATCCTATGAACATGTGCAACATGTTTTTGGGAAGGGGTAATCGATCCTATGGACATGTGCAGTGCATACAAGTTAGATACCAAATATATGTGGAGAACCGATCCTAGTACCTAGTCAGCAGTATCTTTGGTAAGCTAGTGTAACTATGCACAATACTCACATGGAGGTAGAACCAAAACTTGTTTTGGTAGAACCGTAAACCCATGAGTTGTGATTGAGTGTTACTTAATCAATCACGTAGTTCTTGAAAGTCAGATGAACCAATTCTAAACTTGTTTGGAAGTGTGGTAAATCGGTTTCAAGTGAGCAAGCATTGAAAGGACTTGCAAGAGTAAGATGTTGTCACACTTTGAACACGGTGCATTAATGCTTATTCTATTTTGTTCAAAGATATTCCTTAACGGCTAAGAAGGAAGTAAATCCCAAGATTGAATTTAAATAAGTTAAGAATCTTTTTAATTAAGGGTTTTTAATTATATATGGAAAATAAGAATTAGTAATGTGCATTTGCTAATTAAAGATTTTCCAAGGAGATTTCGATCATATTTTTGGACAGTGCATTCACAGGAATTATGAAAACCGAATTTGGTGGAGTAATGAAAAATATCTTGAGAATATTTTCGGTTTTGGAAATTCCTTGGTGTCCAAACTTCCTTGTCTATAAATACTTTGAGTTTGCATTTCTAGCAAACTAATCCTGCGTAACATTAGACTTACTCTTTTTCTTTGGTGAAGCGCCTATCGGAGAGGAGAGTAATCTAATTAGGTGAAATCTCTTCGATTGCTCAATTTAAAGTCTTCTTTGGGATTGAGAAGCTCTAGCATTACCCCGTTGGTGGGAAACTAGATATTGCGGTTTATCTTTAGTTTTCGTATTGATTTGATTGACTAACGGTGGTTGAACTTTGATTGCACCTAGTTTGTTTATGCTTGAGAATCTTCTCTTCTGATATAAGATTCACTCAAACTAGTTCAAGGTTTCGACATGGATCTTTAGACTGTTGTTAGATCTAAAGACGATCTTGTGATAATCCATTGTTAACAGACTCCGTTATGTGTGATTGATCACAAGAGATTCAAGTATTGTGTGCAGGTGTTTATTGAAGATCTAAGAAGATTTGAAGACAAAGAAGATATTGAAGATTTCTGACTTGGTTTTATAATCTTTGGTGTGCACAATACTTGTTTGGGAAAAGAGGATCCAATTATAATCGATTTATCCTTTTGGGTATTTTGATTGAATAGTTGAGGAAGATCGGCATCAATACATTCCTTGTGATTAAAGGTATTGATTGGCTTAATCTTAACGATTACCTTTGGGTGATTGAACATAAGATAGATCTTGGAACCTGGCAAAGGAGTTTATGTTAAGATAAACAAGGGAACCTTGTGCAACTCATATCACTTGGTTGAAGAGAGTTGATACCAAACAGATTTGTTGTTCCTTTATTGTTTGGAATACGAACCACAGGAATTGGTCCAAGTACGTGACTTGTTTACAGGTTGGAGGCGTGGGAATACAGACGGAACTAGGTGAACTATAGGTTTAGTTGCTTGGTCTCAACTATACAATTCTGGACTAGGTCCAGGGGTTTTTCTTCATTTGCGGTTTCCTCGTTAACAAAATCTTTTGTGTCATTTACTTTATATTTCCGCATTATAATTGTTTTATTATAATTAAAGTAAATTGCACAAATGTTAATTCCTATTTACTTGATACGTGAATCCTATTGAGTTTGGTTAAGTCCGAACCTTTGTATCAAGTAAACACACTTTGTTGTTGTATTGTCTCAACTCAGTCCATAGACAATCACTTTCGGGGAAAGGACTTATAGGAAGGAAAAGTAATAGCTTGAGGTATATTTGGGTACCCTCACCTTTTTAATTGGTATCAGAGCAGGCAAACACGAAAAGATCTAACAATATGTGTTTGGTGCGATCCATTCTATAAGAATTGAATCCATGTCTGGTTAAGTTAATGTTGAGCAAGAGTATGACTACTCAAAGGTTGGAGATGTTACTACTTCGTTGACTCTTGATCCAGAGTTGTGAAAACATACGTGTCTTTTCCGATGAAAAGAAGATGTTGATAAAGAGTTGGTAAAACTCCTAAAGCCTATTAAATCTCTGTCTTCTAAATTGATGATTTTAAAGACATAGTTAAATCTTCTTAAAAAGGAGATCGAAATAAAAACAATCAATCTGGATAGTCTAGCTGAAGAGAATATGAATCTCATTTGTCAAATTAGAAGCTCTTGTTAATTCTATTGATAAAGATACAAGTCCAATGACTCGACAAATGATGATGTTGTTTTAGTCACGTCTGAAACAGATCAAGATGATGGAAGTTTTCAAACTACATCAAGTCAGAAGAGGATGAGAAACAATCTTATATATCTACGATGATCAAATGAAATCTTGTCTAAAGGAAACGTTGAACCAATGCCATGATAATGATCTTAAGGAATACACTTTTCAGTCACTTGATAAGAAACTTATTCTTCTTCAACATACGGTGGTAAATTTTTGAAGGAAGTTTCTTGTCTTAAAAAACTGAAAGATCATTCCTCAGTAGAAAGACAGATTGTTCCACAACCCTATAAAATAAACTCAAAATCGAGAGGAAGAGTTGACAATAGCTTACGGAAGAAGAAGATTCCTCCTCATCTATATCGAAATAATTCTTGTTTTGATGAAGAACGATTCAGAAAGAAGGTAAGAGAGAATCTCTTCCAAAAGAAACAATGCGGGATATCCTATAATTATTTGAGATAATCACACTGATGTGAATCATAAGGAAGTCCTTAGAATGAGAAAATCGTATGAAAATCTCATTGAAAGAATTAAGAGAGATCTATCAGTCTCTGAGAATTCTCACATCAGTACAATTTCTCCACATGATCATATCTCTAGAGTTAGAAAAGATCATCGTCTTGGGAGAAAATATGTTGGGAAGAAATTCCTAAAAGAAACATGAACTATGTTTTTGATACTCAATATAAGCTTGAAAAAGCTTATTCGATACAACTTAGTTGTATCAAGATTGTGCATTCTCATCCCATTCTAGTGCTCGTATTTATGGATGGGAATGACACTAATAAATCTCAGAGCACATGTAAGTTGTGTAGTTGATTATTAGAAAAGCTGTAAACTTTTATGGATGGTTGTAGATCCAGAAAATTGTTCATGTTTATCATGATTTCTAGATAAGTTTTATTTGGGATTTTTGAATAAAACTAAGAAGTTCGGACAAAAGGAAACAAAATATATTCTTTAATATTTTCAGGTTCTACTGATTTTTTTCGGTCCGAAAGTTGTCTCCTTTTAAAGGAAACTATTCCTTCAATTTATTGATACCCTGATCAATCATCTTATATAACCAAGTATGCCTCCAATAACTCACAATGTCTCAAAAACTAATAAGGATGAGGCTAAAAGAGTTAAAGATTGTCAAGGAATCAATACTGAGAGGAAGAAAAGAAGCAGATCAAAAATCATGTCTGATTATGATTATGAAGGTTCGGTTGGATCACAAGATGAGTCATATACGTTGGCCTACAATCTACAACATTCAACCAAAACCAAGTGGGTTCGTTTGATGAGTATGATTGAAAATATCCATGGTTTTGAAGAACTAAGAACCAATCTTATAACAACGATTCGAAATCAAGATTGGCTCAAGGATAAGATTGAGTGTTGATGGTGGATTTTAGTTCGGTTCTAAAGTTGTAAAACTAATTTTTTGTATGACCATCCTAGGAGGATAAGATTATTTTATGAGTGATGAATACTTCTTCGCTTCATTAATTCAGCTAGAATGGAGCATGTAGCAACAATCCCCGAATATTCATGAAATTTAGCATTATTAATTAATGCATAAAATGCCTTGTATTTCGGTGTTGTTCCTAGTAGTACTCTCATTATTGGTGCGGCATGATGACTGATTGTTACTCGCAGCAGAGTAGTACGAATATCCAAGTACCAACAATGAGGCATGCACGAAATAGCGTACAGGCTGTAACTCTCAGTGTGTTATACTAGCCCGATTGAGCATCTAGACTGTCCATAGCAGTCTAGAAATGATCACGGTCATCCAACTTCACCAGCATGATTGGATGGTCCAGATCGAATCCAATACCCCCAAGCAGGTATTGGAACATTCATTGCCGACCCAATGCGGGCCCCGCGCGGTCGTCCTCCCCAAAAGGGGCGGCATAGCTTTCCAAATCGTCCAAACCAAGCAGAATGGACGACAAAACCTAAATCAGGATTGCGTCACATTACATGTGTCGCAAAAGCGATCTCAACCATCCATCTTCGCATGCATATATGGAAGGTGTAGATGTAGATTCAAAGGGCCCGAGCATGTATCAACACGATCTCCGCGGGCCCACCTATACACACGACCAAACGGTCAGGACCAACCTTGATTGGTTGTCCCAAATCGTGTACGCAAAACTAAGCATGACGCATGGTTGGGAAAACCCTAAATTAGGGTTTGCGATATCATCCTTGTGTCTCAAAATCATCTCGAGCATCCATCTCCGCAGGTTTGAATGTAAGGCTAAGATAAAGCTTCAAAGAAGACCGAGCATGCTAGCATGATCATCGTGGGCCCGGCTTCATGACCGACAGGTTGGCCAAAGGCAGCTTTGGTCAAGTGCCTCGATTTGCGTGCCCAAACTAACATGGTCGCACCTCCCAAATCATGAACTGATCTCGACCACTCAACTTCACCAGAAAAATTGAGTGGCTTAGATCATGTTTCCATGGGACAATTAGGTATTGGCGTGCGAATCAGCCCTCGCCTACTGCGTCGGACTAATCGGCAGAGACCAAGCAAGTTTGGTTGTCTCGAAACGCATGCCTTAAAGATGGCATCCCACTCCCTTTAAGAATCCTTTGCGGCATATGATTTCTGTCACAAATAAATCTCAGCCACTCAACTTCACCGGTGAATTCGAGTGGCCTAGATCAAACCTACATGGGACAGTGAAGCATGGACATGGACGTCGAATGCCATCTACACGCATGCCTGATCGGTTCCTCATGAAACATCTCCCGGACTTAGATTCGATCAAGTTGAAGGGAAGTGCAGCTCATGCATCTCCTAAACCCTAATCCAAGGGTGCAGCGGAAGGTCGCAAATCATCTTATCTGTCCAACTTCGCTAGCTTGGACGGACAACATAGGATAGGAGTTAGGTGGCCCACGAAGTATCACCATGATCACCGTCACGCCACTCTTCCACCTAACATGGTACGTAGTGCGGATTTCCACACTACACCCCTATTAAGATCTTATAGAAATCTAAGTGAAACTAGTTGAAGATTGAAGAATTAAACGACACTTTTATTATTTAGATCTCGAAAATGTTTACATAAAATATTCAAACTCGAATTAAAACTTTCTTTTCTGGAGTTTCTCTCTCCTCAAGATTTTCTCAACTCTAAAAAATACAT